>JAWQFJ010023884.1:82500-131605 GCA_034096865.1 Theodoxus fluviatilis | reverse complement strand
GACAAGAGATTCTCTTACTTGCATCGTTGAATTGCCACTGAAACACGACCGACGACCACTGGTGCAAATATAATAACACTGGTGAATCATGCAATGCAAAGCATTTCATCGCAAGCATACTTAGATGCTTCATCTGCACTCTTATTTAACGTCTGGCTCAACACGGAGAGTTCAATGTCAAACCGCTTCATACTTCCTTTAAGTGACATAGCAGATTCAGTGTGGTTTGCAAAAGGTTCATAGTCCTCGTTCTCAGGAGATGACATACAGAGAACTTCCTTCTCAAAATGCGGACCCAGTCAACTCAGAGGCACACCTAGTCCAAAACTGTAAAAGCGGTGACACTGAGTAAGCGGAATGAGCGATTAACTTGGGGCCCTGGCAGAAACAGGACACAGCGTGGCTGGGTAGGAGGGAGACGTAGGAAAGTGGGAGACGCTTGAAGGTGAATGGCACAGGCAGAGGACAAGGCGGGCAGCCTTGCTGTCACCCAGACGCCTGAGGCAACGTAAATCAAGTGGGGGAGAGAAGAACATAAGACTGCCCTTCGCTCCAACCTCCACGTCAGCACGTGCCATTCAGGTTTTCTATTGTGCCTGGACTCCTTAAAAACCTCGTCGTTCTGTGCGAGTAGTCAGTCCGCATGCGAAACGCGAAGAGCATTACACTGTTGCAGTGTATTTCCGCCCCATGCTCTGGAAGCAAGCTACGTGAGGTAACAAAAAGGGTTGAGCTGCTGGCTCGAAAACCATTCGTGACTCAGTCTTCCGCTGGCGTGTTCTCTCATTAGAAGATACTTTTAGGGGTGTGTTTAACATCTATGAGCGAATTCCAACTTGAGCTCATTCTTCTTTCTCGTTATTGGCTCAGACTGATATTGCTTTCAGAAAGACGTTACATCTGTTATTAAAAGATAGTAAATTTACGCTGTGTCAAAATAAATCACTTTCTATCATGCTATACCACGAGATCATATTTCAGTAATCTTTATCCTGTGGACCAAATGATATCGTGTTTAAAGATTATTTTCTACATGTACTTCGGATACTTTCACATTTGATTAAACGCACGAAACAACAGTATCGATCTGAATCAATCACGCTTTCTACGACGCGGTTGGCATGCAGCTATCGAGTTCTGTTGACTGGAGTCGGGCACAAAAAAACAACATTTTTCTCCATACACAGATTCACAAGAAGGGCAAAGCCCATACGACTCACATGCTTGACCTTGACCTTACATGACCTTGACCTTCATGTGACCTTCAAGGTCAAACAACTACACCTAGCAGTGACATACACTAAGAAATGCTTTACACATTTTTCCTACCAAAATACATGTGGCCTTGACCCAAGGCCAAGGTCATCCAAGGTCATGCAACACAAAGCTGTTAATTCAAGACATAGGAAGCACAATGGTGCTTATTGGCACTTTCTACCATGAGATATGGTCACTTTTAGTCGTTCACTACCCCATTTTGGTCACATTTCATAAGGGTCAAAGTGACCTTGACCTTGATGATATGTGAACAAATGTGTCTCATGATGAAAGTATAACATGTGTACTACAATGTTATGAAGTTTGGAAGAGTTATCTTCCATAGTTCAGGGTCAAGGTCACTTCAAAATATGTATACAATCCAACTTTGAAGAGCTCCTGTGACCTTGACATTGAAGCAAGGTCAACCAAACTGGTATCAAAATATAGGTATTACTTTGCTCTATATACCATATATAGGTCAGGTATCCAATCTCAAAAACTTCAGAGAAAATTGAGAAAATGTTAAAAATGGCTGTTTTTTAGACAACATTTATGGCCCCTGCGACCTTGACCTTGAAGCAAGGTCAAGTCCTCTGTATGTTTTTTGAGGCCTTGTCATCATACACCATCATGCGAAATTGGGTGTTGATAGACTTAATATTCTCCGAGAAAAATCAAACGTTCAAGTTTTAAACGGACGCCCGGACGCCCGGACGCCCGGACGGATGAAACGGGTGAGTACATAGACTCACTTTTGCTTCGCATCTGAGTCAAAAAGTGTATCTCGAAGTCTAATCCTAACTCTTCTTTATCTGTCACACCTTTGAATGCAGATATCGTGTGGCCAGCTGCCGTCATAATCCAAAGCCATCGCCCAGCTTTTTCAGCTAGGTTTTGTCTCTCATCGGCGCCATATGCTCCACCGCGAGAGCTCAGTGTTGAGTGAGTGAGTGAGTTTGAGCCTAACGTCTAAATTTCAGACAGTCCTCTAGAAATGCATGTGGGTGGAGAGTGGGATTAGATCCACCGCGCCTCCATATGCGATTCTTAAGAAGCGAATGACAATCGTGACTTGACTTACTCTTACTCAAACCAGCTGTAGTGATTTTCGTGATCAATGACCTACATAGCCTACAAAGGTTTATAGGGCTCTAAAATCCCATCCCCTCATCCATTCATTCCAGACATGCACAAGTGCAGTAAGTTGCTTCAGTAGTACACTGTACAGGAGGATTTTCGCATCCCCAATAATAGCTATGACATAATTTTAAAGCCTTTATAACTATCAGATTCCCACGAGTGCAATGTACTAAAAGGATCACCGGTCGGCAAGTCATCAACAGCTTTCTAAACCTGGAATTTTCATAATAAAATATACAGTACTTCATATTATTTTTTAAATTCCCATGGTACACATACGATGACATATAATCAGATTCACAGTCTATCTACGAACAAAACGTTAACCATGTATTTGCAAAATAATTTATCCCAAAGACAATCACACATATCGTAATAATCCCTATAGCATTTACTCGCATCTTACTTGACTTCATAAATTCTACATTCATGTAATCCAAATGATATTTTTCAACTATGCATGCGCGCCAGTGCTATTTAAAGTCAGACGATACACTACGGTATAAAATCTATTAAAATATCGCTTGAATATATGTTCCGATTTTCACCTTTTTTTGTCTAGTGAAAATCATATACACAAGTACAGGTGATGACACACACCACACATAAACATTTTTAAGTGATACTGAGTAATATGACAGAACAACACACAGCGATTAATATACACGAGTATTTTCTGCAGGTGCCCTTTTCCATATAGGATCTACGGACCAATAATAGTACTGATTGTATATCTGCAATGAAGGAATAATAGCGATGAACCATCAGATAATCCAATTCACGTTCATCTTGTCGCAAGAATCAAAAACGTATTCTTCCCTAGTAAAATGCGTACATTGCAGGCTAGCATCATGATCATATATACAATAATTTTGCTCGGTTTACGACCGCAATATCTATTACATAAGAAATCATGATCACTCATGGCGACCAAATAAAAATGCATGTATTACAGAAAATACACATGTTGCACTGGAGACCATATTTCTTAAGATAAATGAGAGGTCGTTTCGGTTACCTGTCCGCACTGGCATGGAAGAACAAAAATGATCCCTTTACCTCTGCCCCATAGTCACTACTAACATCTCACCATTAACATCTGAAGGAATCTTGCCGGTCAATGCTAGAAAATATAAACAAAAGTGGAAAGTGATAAATGAAGTGACCAAGATCATGGATCACCCCCCCCCCGACAAACCCCCGTCACTCTCCCCCAACATCAAAGATATAATGTATTATTAAATGGTCTAAATGACAAACTCATAGCCAAAACACAATGGCATTATTAATTTATATCTCACGGAATTACAATTTAACTACAAATAAATGATATAATTACCAATAAATCAGATAGAACATACGATATGACGAACATCCTTTTTTTTATATAATGAACCAGAGGGACAGACGATCAACCTCGGAGTTTGAAAGAGAAACGGATAAAGAGTCTACTAACCCCCCTTCGACCCCGGCCTCATATATGATGAATAAAAACGAGACGATCAAGGGAGAGACGCAAATGAGTTAGAGAACAGAGCCCTATATTGGAGAAAAGAACGGACGGACACGTGACCAACCATAGGAATGAAGCCGGGTACGGAACGGAAGACGGACAAAAACGTGAAGGACGGAATCACAGACCCACGTACAGATCAACTCAAATCGACACGACGCCAAAACGACACACCACATAAGACAGACAGATACACACATACACACCACACCCCACACCACACACACAACAATACAACACAATGAAATATAAATGATGACATGACGACAGAACTACAGACAGACAGTCACACTACACACCCAAACACACACAACAGACTAAGACATATTCGAACAGAAGGGGCACAGCACAGACCCATAGAAACTACCGCACCACACATATCCACTTCCATAGACAGACAGACACAAGACATAAAATGATCAGACAGACAGACATTACAACGACACAGAGAATCATAGATACAGACCGGACAGACAGGACAGTCAAGGTGCAGCAAACAGAACCAAGATAGAAACATAGACTAGACGTTTTGGGCGGGGCCATTTATCATATCTCTGATCAACACGCAACAGAGGGCACGTGCACACACACACACACACAGAAACACCAAACAAACACACACACAACACACACACACACACCACAACACATACAAGCCTGATGAGGATGCTAGAAATATGGAGTACGGAAAAAAAAGGGGAAAAATTCATTATATTTTCGGAAAAAATCGTACTTAATCGGAATACAGAATATAGGTGGACCAAGGAAAAGAAGAAAATAAGAAGACTAAATGATTCCTATACAAAGAAATGTCAATATTATTAAACACCCGGTCAAGTAAGGAGGGGAAAAACGCACATATTTTGAAAACGTTATCTCCCCTCCCAACCATATCCGTAGCGAAAGTCGATCCATTTGACTTTCTCCTGCTCGTGAATCAACCCAAGTTCCAAAGCCACTATTTTCTCTTCTCTAAAAACAAATATAGATCTTCACTAATTTTTATAATCCTTAATTATTTGTCTATTTAAAATATAGAAGGAAACATATAGTTCCTATCTAATTCGATACTATCTAGTGCTCTCCAAGTACAACTCTGTATTTCATCTCATATGCCGCAATATCTACCTAGATTATCCCCTATTGTTTCGGACTGCATGGCTGGTATTATACAGGATCCATTAACACTTATTAAGATATCCCGGCAATCAAAACGGAAGCAAAGCCTCCAAAAACACGTTTATCAAATTCTACTGAAGGAACCTTGCTAGACGAGAATTTACATTCCACGCTGGAAAGCCTTGTCGCCACGCTTATTTGTTTGCATTCACTGCCATGTAACCTTCACAACTCTTGTCTCGAGCCCCAATTAGCTCAATGCAGCAATTCCCAGCCTATTATGATCCCATACGAAAACACTTAAACGTGAAGATCTCATGGCGCTTTCCTTGGGACTTCAAGAAGAAAGATATAGAGATATGAAATAGAAAATCAAGTTTAGCCCACAGCAAACAGCGATTTGGTGCATCATGCGAATCGCAGCATTCCAACAATTGTACACTTAAAAAGAAATTTTTTTTAAAAAAAAATATACCACGTCCATATAATTATATGAACAGTGAGGCGTATGCTCATGATCCCTCCTCCCATATGAATTACTGCCAATATGCAGCACATAGATATATAAGTTAATATGTAGCTGTAATAGAGGATAGTAGATGAGAGGGACTAGGGGAAACGCAGAGAATAGATTGGTGCACAAAGGTTAACAAGATAAGGAAAACGTATAAACCAGGTGTGCGTACGGGGGTTGCAAGGGAGATATTAAACACAGTGGATGCGCATGTAAATCTTGATGGATCCGTCCACATTAAACACCCCTTGCCCTTTCACAGGCGGGTTTCCTCCCCTCCCCCGTTTCCTCATTTTCTCACACAATTGGGCTAATACCACTTTGTAAATTCTCATCATGCATGCATTAATCTACTTGCTCTTACCACCCACAGTACATATCGAAGCATACATTGCCGTTGACAGTCTATCAATATCCCGATTTTTTTTATGACATGCAAGTGAGACGTAGCCATTATAAATCGAGTGCAACAGAGTACTAGATATTGCTTTTATTCGTATTATATAGATCAACTCTAGTGTTTCCAAAACGGGGGGGGAGATCTCACAGTACGGGTCATTCTGTTTCAGCGTAGTACCCAAGGTAGAAGCGCTACCATCCAACATATATGAGCGCTATTCATGTGGCAATTGAAGCGCTCTTTGCCATTTCCTGCAACAACATAAGCAATTGATGTAAGTAATGTCGCGCTTCACTTGTTAAAAAAGGGCCACAAGAAGTAAAGTGTAAACTCAACTTCTGCACATAAGCCATAAAGTATAAGGTCTTGGACTAGACGCTAAGAAAGGGCCAGCTGTGTTGTTTTTTTTTGCCACAGACATCGTTTATGCACGCTTCAAATAAAGAAAAAATATATATGCCGAATGAATAAAGTCCACGCTTCCCAACACATGCTGTGCGCTTGGGCAAATAACTAGCGCCCCTGTTCAACGTCCCAACAACAAATCGATGTTCTCACTAGACATGCCATGGGGATCTTCAACAGAAGACGCCATAATTTTAGATCTAATACAAATATTCGTGATATCACCTCGAGATCGGTGATTCACAGCGTCTAGCGCACCTCACATATATTGAAAACAAACGCACCTAATGATTCCATTACCGCTGCCCGCTAATTCCCCGTAAAGGTAGGAATGCGGTGATGTAATTGACTCATTTTTGTTACAACAGGAAGGGAGAAGGCTTTAAAAAGGACGGAACTTTAAAAAGAAAGCCTAGTATCGGCAAGCACATACTTATCTTATATGGAAAATAACCCAAACACCTTACTGGTTGATCAACCATCATTGTACTACGACTTGCGCATTATATACCCAATTCGATAAACACTCCACCTGAATATGTCACATACATGTATTGAGATGAACTCACTTCAAAAACACATATAAAATGTATATAAATTCAAATGTACATGGGGCAAAGTAAGCATGCTCGCTGAGTTCAATTCACTTTTACATGTAACTGGAAATCAAGCTGAGTATGGCATCTATTACCCATAAATAGTTCAGCTAAACTGATGAGTGTTTAGAGTCTATTCATGGTTTAGGAGGATCCAATTGAGAAATGAGGCTAGATGAGATTTGAGCTAGCATAGTCGCCATCACTCGAGTTGACATTATCAAAGGAGTCCGAAATGTATAAAAACGTGTATGTTAAAACCTTATCCTTTAGTAGCCTATGAGTATAACAGTATCATATGTTAAAAAGATAAAGAAATTACAAGTGTCAGCTACAAGATATTCTAAGTTCAGTCCTATTGATATGACTTGCTTTTCCCTTATAAATATAAATCGAGTCTCACGCTAGGCCAATTCTGTTCAGGTTCCCGCATCGGGTAAGCTAACCCAATTCAGCTCAAGCTGCGGAGAAAGATTACAAAACAAAGCCCCCCACTCAACTTTATTATTGCTACTCCACCGCAGTTAATCCAGCTCAGCTCCCTATAAATGGGAAACTTAGTTTTGACCAACCAGTGACTGCAACATATCGAATATGTTTAGAACCTGTGTATTGTTACCATATATGATGGGGGGGTGGGGGGGGTTTGTTTTGGGAGGGGGGGGGGGGGGGGGGGGGGTGGGGGGGGGGGGGAGGGGTAACATTCTAGTAAACTAGAGATTTCGCCTACCGGCAAAAGTATCTCTAGCACAGTTCACATCACGTGATGGAAGGTTTTTGGCCAATTTATGCAAACGGAGGACACACGAGAGGCTTGTGGGATAGCCGATGTGCTCCCTGACATACGCCGTTAAAGTAGTTCTAAGACTATTTCGCACAAAACTTTTAACTTACTCTTGTTGAGGCAACAAACAAGCGTTAATTCGATACAATAAAATGTTTGTGTTGAAATGGAAACAAGTTTTGACATCTGAATGATTTCTGTAAAAAGTGGAAAGAAAAATAGTATCAGAACGAACTATTTTTGGCGCAATGCTGTAATGCGAAGGGTCAAGTCTATTACGCATTCATTGCGAACTGTGCCAGAGTCAATACTACTGACTCGGGTTTACAGAATGCCCTGAAACTAAACCGCCCTGATCATTATCAAGGCACAAAACACTAGCGGTTTATGTGGTTGATTAGCAGGGTAATTTTTTTTAAGTACTTGAAAGCAAAATGCAGAGCGTAAGGGTGAAATTTTGTTTAATCTAGATATACGTTTGGTTTCAGGGGCATTTTTGGGGGGTAAGAATTCCACAGCCAAGCGCCACTCTGCCCACTAACAAGCGCAGACCCTGTGTCTGTACGACGTTGTCCTACTTCTGCAACTTGAACCCAGCAATGGAGTTATGCTTATGACAGGGATGTTGAAAATAGAAAACGACGTTTCTGACATCTGCACACTTTGCCCGAATTATATTATAAAAGTGTAATTCACACGTCCCATATTTACATTATGACTCATACTTGGCGACTGGCTGCGGAATTTCCCCGCCCCCATTTTCTGTGTATGAAATATTCGGACACATTTATATGATTGAATGTGGGATAGTTGTTTCCATCCGCTCCAAGTCAGAATATTAAAATAAAATGCTCATGCAAACATTGGAATAAAGTTCATTTTCGAGTACACTCTACTCGAAGGACGTTAGTGCGACTAAAAGAAAAACAGAACGACGGCAGAAAATATTGCTGAATATGTGTTTACAACGAGCACTTGGGGTCTGTTATGAGAATGTATGAAGGTCAACGCTGAGGCAGCATGGTTCCTTTTTCCATGGAAAGTAGGGTACACACTCATACAGACAATAGCACAGCAAGGACAAACCTGCTGCTCTTTCACTGAGCTCGTCAACAACTGACTCCACAGATGTCAAACATGCCTTTATGGCAAGAACTCATCAGCGTGCATAGGACAGTCATTAGGACGCATTGACCGGCAGGTCACCTCAGATCAATGAAGAAACACAGTGGACGTGGACTCCATTCATCCAGTTTCGACGAAGACGGCAAGGCAGTGTGCGTAGTAATTAGAGACACACGCCATCGTCTCCGTACTTCTCCAAAGAAGGTTTTTTAAAAAAGCTAATGAGATTCTACTAGAACAATGCTTCAACAAATGGCAGTCCTACACACGAGGTCTCCTGTGGGAAAAAGAACCCTAGGGGATCGACTGGACGTGGTCAAAAGGGACAACTAGCTCAGTATGTTCCTGTAGTGGCGATTTGTCTACTGACGTAGTCATGCTGGACATTTAACCTGGAGGTGACATGTCACTATGCCGCAGTTTGCCTAACCAGCATGAACAATACTTGCTGAACTTGAAAAACACGTTCATCCACGTCCGTGGGTTACTTCACCTCGTGAAATATCGACCCATAGTGTTTCCTTGCTGCCAATAAAACCTGTACCGGTACTCATCCAGAGGATGTGTGACACATAAGCCAACAGAGAGCTGCAGGCCGCCTGTTACAATGCGTCAAATCGATGGTGCGTTTCCATCTAGGAAAGGGGTGTCACAGTTTTGCTCTGACATCGTTTCTCTGTAGCTTCGAGTTGTGGTGTATGTTGTTGGGGTTGCGTGTTCTGATACATTTGTCACGCTTACAGACTGATTTCTAGTAGTGCACCGAGTTTGAATCAGGCAGCGCATTATATAAACTCTGTCACATCAAACGTGCCGTGAATAAACATTTCAAGAATGGATTTTCCCGCCTCTGCCTACAGTGCAGGTGAACCTTCACGGAGACTTCTTCGTGACCAACGCAGGCCTGCCCAACGTATACCGCTCCATACAGTTCCACTTCCACTGGGGCCACGAAAACCACCACGGCTCTGAGCACACCGTCAATGGCGAGGCCAGCCCCCTGGAGGTACGTAGTCAGGACCTGTGTATCCGCATACATTGGAGCCTGCTGGGCAGCTCTCTGACCTAGAACTGATCCTCTCACTCGCAACAGAGTTCTCTCTCTCTCTCTCTCTCTCTCTCTCTCTCTCTCTCTCTTTCTTTCTCTCTCTCTCTCTCACACACACACACACACACACACACTCACAGACAGACAGACAGACAGACAGACAGACAGACAGACAGACACACAGACAGACACACAGACAGACAGACAGACAGACAGACAGACAGACAGACAGACAGACAGACAGACAGACTGAGACAGACAGACAGACAGACAGACAGACAGACAGACAGACAGACAGACAGACAGACAGACAGACAGACAGACAGACAGACAGACAGACAGACAGACAGACAGACAGACAGACAGACCAAAATGTGTCAGTCTGATGTGTGACCATGCGTGAGTTTTGGCAGATGTATTGTGTACTGTATAGTACGTGTAATAGCAATATAATGAATGATCAATTAGAAAACAGATAAATTCATATCTACAACTAATCTCTACAGTGACAGAGCTCTAATTGCAATGCTGCATCCACTGCCAGAATAGAGGGAGTATCTATCATCAATCATTTAATAAGTTATTATTTAAGTCCGCCTGTCTAGATTTGCTGAAACCGTTTCATTAACAACTAGAGAGCATTCGGAGAGCGTAGCCTCTGCAAAGATGGAGGTAATCAACACACAGTGACGTAGAAAGATTAGTGGTGTCTAGGATTTCAACAATAGTATTTCGATTCGATGCTTCACAGGTGAATTCAGTCACGAGATTACAAGATCAGGGAAGGCTGTGGTTGTGATCTCGCGCGAGGCTAGTGGGAGGTATTACACTACGCCGGCTTCACAGCACTAGCCTGAGGGCCTATTAGATAACAAGTCTGTCTGTGGTTGAAATTCAAAAGTGAGATAACATATAACCTCCACAATCGCACGGATTTTTCCGTGGGTAAAACCCTGACTGTGCACCAAATTTAATCAGAATCCGTTTAGAATCATTTTGCCAAATAAGGTACGAGTGAATGAACTAACCAAGGAGAAAACATAACCTACTTGGTGGACTTATTACTCAGCTTATCATAATCTTCAATACATCATTAACATAGCGCTTGGGTACATTTTAACTACAACTAATGACATCAGGTCCTATACTTATCAATGGTATCCATGAAATTATTCAGTCCATTTAAATTCCATCAGCTTGCTTCTTTTGACTTACTTTCACCCAGTGTTCAATGACACATGTTGCAAAACCAAGGGAAAGTTGTGACAAGGAGCAAAGGGAAACTGATTAGAATAAAGCGTTTGCACCGAAAAACTTTGACAATGCAACCTTTCCCCTACACCCTCTTTCAGCGCTCGAGGGACATGCCGACATGAATATTCATCAGCTTGAAGGAAGTCATAAATGCAGCTTCATTAGCATAAAGAGGCCAGTCTTTGCCTTACCACTCCCTGCTGAAGATTCCCCAAATTTATGTCATTTTCCCCTTGACCCCTCGGTCTCTCAACATGGGGAAATATGACCTGCACTACCGGGATTGACACATACCGTTTCTTCCTAGTTTAAATCGACGTGCCTTACCTTCTTGCAGGAAAGCGTCATTGATGATTGTGTGGCACAGATGTAAGGTTAGAGTGGCTTTGAATTTCATCACAGCCGTACATTTTCATTGCTTATCCCCGTAGCAGAAGAATACAGCAGCCTCAGAAAACTATTATGCACTAGAGTGAACGGAAAACTGCAGACTGCAGAGCTTAGGTTATGAATCGACGATGTTAACTTTTGAACTCGTGGTTTGAAATGTTGAGATGTCAACATTCCTTTGTTTTATTTGGGTCTAGTAATCGCTTCCGGGATTTGGGGGAGGGGGGGGGGGGGGGGAGGAGGGGGGAACAACGTGAACCCGCCTCAAAGACACGATGCGATTTGATGGATACGACATTCAAGGCAAAAGACAATGAGTGAATATAGGCTTTTATTCTCGAACATTTAATTCCGGACAGTGAAACTTGCCGTGGAGTGGGCAAAATGGGAGCTCCTATGTCACGAACAGACCCATTCTAGCACTCGTTATTTCTGGCGTACAAGAATGGAACAGAGTCAACAAACAAGACCCATCGGGAAAGTTGATAGAAGGGTGCAGGAATCTTGACGTCATAGCGGACATCATTATTTATAGCCAGCCAAAATTAGGCTGCTGCAGCGATTAATACAATGGTCGTGTTCGCGGGTAAATCTTTGTGTTTAAATAAGGGATCTGAGCCTGTCTCGGCAAACCAAGCTCAAATTATCAACGTGCAGAGCAAACAAGAGACAGACATGGGGAAATAGTTGGAAAACTACTTGCAGTCTGACTAGAATATTTTAAGGGTATGACGGACATGAAAGCGAACAAGCGAGAGAGAGAGAGAAAGAGAGAGAGAGAGAGAGAGAGAGAGAGAGAGAGAGACAGACAGAGAGAGAGAGAGACAGAGAGAGAGAGAGAGAGAGAGAGAGAGAGAGAGAGAGAGAGAGAGAGAGAGAGAGAGAGAGAGAGAGAGAGAGAGAGAGAAGATTATGGAGTGTGGGGGATGCAAAGGGGAAAGCAAAGTTGGAAATTACAAAAGTGACGGGTAGAAACATCTGAAACAAAAATTGATAGAAAAAAGGCAGCGGGTAACATGTTGGGACATACGGATACGATGAGAGGATCACTGGTCAGATTATGACACGAAAAACACAGAGAATGACTGAGGTCATACTTCACTCTTCCTTCAACAACATGTTTCATTCCTTCAGAGATTTCACTTTCCTTTCTCGCTGGACGGTCTCGCTTCATGTATTCATAAAGAAGCTGGAATTTAAGCCCCCAGGCGATACAAAGAGGTCAGCAAGAGACCTGAGACTTTATGCCCTGCGGTTTTGATTTTCGACCACCCGAGCAGTCACTAAGTACGTAAGTAAGTTAGCAAAGTTCTCCAGTCCGTCAGGGAGAGCCGAAGGGCAAGTCGAGCCCAGCGCGTCACGAGAAAAGGACAGTCAAACAAGACCAGCTCTTGGAGGACGCTAACGCTCGACAGACCCTCACTCTCCTAATAGCAAAGCTCTGGGTACAAGTAACATCCCCCACCCTCCCACCCCCACTGCCACAGCGTCTATCACATTGAGTGATTTCCCTACATTATCTCACATATGCACTCCATGGTCTCTATAAGGACGTGTAAACACGCCAGAGGAGTGGCACTAGCGATATGAGATTCTAGACAGGACGTATTCAGTATGTGGGTCTTGACTTCCTCGCTCACCCATGCACTGAAACTGATTTGCCAGGCAATACGTCACTCTGGCCTTATGCATAGGTATGCCCGTGCATAATAAAACAAGTCTAGGGTACGAAAAACGATCAAATGAAATATTTCAACCACAATGTGATGCATTTTTCATGCATATTCCAGAAAAGGCATGTTCACTGAAGAAATCTAGGGGGAAAACATGTTTGCACTGATGTAAACATTAGGAAAAGGTGTACTTTACTTAGTGTACTGATAACTTTACTCATCGTTTTCTCGAAAACTGTTTTTCGTACTTCAGCCTTGTTTCTCATGCGCGGCCACATTTCGTTGGTGACACAGGTGACAACAGGTTGAATACTGCATTACCTGTCATCGGTAAATCAGTTGATCCTGGAGTTTTATTGTCGTGAGACGCCCGTTTCACCGCACCTTTCTCTCACCAAGTACCATTAATCCATGCAAACCCACAACTTGGCAGTGTGTTTTTTTAATATGAAAAAGAGTTTATCACATTCGTGGCCTTGCGTTCCCGTCCTGCACGTAATGTTCCTCTGTGTGGATCCATATTTGAATTTCAGTGTGTTTCTACTCATGTGCGTTGGTCTATTTCAGTTGCACATCGTCAACTACAACGACGACAAGTACGCGGACATCGTGAATGCAGTCACGGAGCCTCAAGGTCTGGCCGTGCTCGGGGTGCTCTTCGAGGTAAGCACTCATTGCACGTGCTTTGCTATTACATACAGCATTATTAAAGTATGCAGAATGCACGTCGTTACGCGCGTGTACACCACGACACGTGAACATTTTTCAACTCGTGCCAAATACTTATTGCTTGTGTGCACTTCATACAGCAAACCGAATTTTGTGCGCTGTGCAAGAAATGCACGTGCCTCGCTATTACAGAGCACATTCGCACACGAAAAATGCGTGCATCGCACTACATGTTAACAGCAATAAAATATGCCTTTAAAAGGTTCACCGTGATTATTTTATTGTATATTGTGAGTATGCGTATAATGCTGCAAACCTGATTTCGTCGGACAAGTAAGTACTGAAGGTACCTCGCCATTTGAGACCAAATAAACATGTAGACTGTGCCGCGAGTCAGCAGCACGACACTAAACCAGACACGCCTTTAAACAAATATTCGTAATGTGCATGTGCATGTGCATCATATTGCCAACAAGATTTAGCCCACACAAAATTCAAACACTGCTCGTGAGTTCCGCGAAAACGTGCCATACATACTCATTCAGGACACTTTCGCACGCTTGCAAGTGCTGAGTGTAATGGGACTGGGCGAAACATTATTCACAGTAAAGCTGCCCACTTTTTATCACTTGGCACTGAATTTTGCAAAATTGGACAAAACTGTCGCATCATTCTCACGAGCTATTTATTGTTGTTGTTGTTGTTATTGTTGCTGTTGTGGTCGTCGTTTTTTATGGTTTAAACCCATATGGAAGTCGTTTCATTTTGTATGACCATTTGACAAACATCTTTCATTCGAAAAATACAACACCAGCATGTTACTATTTTAAGAAACAGACCCATTTCAAACACGTTTCTAATCCGCAAACTCATTCACAATAGCTGTTTACAGCATTCCTGTCGACGGAGGCAAGTCTACTTGCAATCATTCAACCATGTGCCCTCGCGCCCGCGTGGTTATTCATTACTGCGGCCACCTGCTTCGTTCTTCCCTTGCATTCTATACGTCACGCCCCTTGTCTTCTCAGGTGACGAAGGAAGACAACAAGGCCCTCAAGCCGTTCGTGGATGCACTGGATTTCATCCAGGAGCCTGGTAACAAACGACGTCTTTCTCTGGTTAAAGCAGCTTCTACTTCATGCCCTGTTTTGCATGCACACAGGGCTAAATCTATATATAAACTCGGCTGATATTTGCAATCTCCCTTTCCTTCATCAATGAGGGGGAAATAATCTGAGTTGTAAAAGTAGCTTCGATTATGAAAACCATTATTTCAATTTAAATAGATGCCAAAAGAAATTTCCTCATGCCATGTAAAGAAATATGTAATGATAAGAATTAACGTCATTGGAAACCTTCCCTATCTTTCAGATAGATCAGCTCTTGGTAAGTTGTTGTTGTTGTTGTTGTTGTTGTTGTTGTTTATTGTAATCACCGGAAGCAAGAATTTAATCAACATCGATAACTTTCTTCACGATTTCAACATTGCAACTCCTAAATGTGATGAACCTGAACAAGGTATAGCAAGGAGCCATCGTTCGATTCAATGAATTCCAAGGCCTATGAACTTGCACACAAAGAAGGACATTCACAATTGTAAGGTGAAAGGTTAATGATCTCAAACATAAAGTATGGGTGGACAAAACGCAAGGGAAGTGACTATCATTCTTCAAGAATGTCGTTTTTGTGTCCCTTCAGACGATGGGCAGGTGGACATACCGCCCATGTCCCTGAGGGACCTGCTGCCGGAGGACATCTCGCGCTACTACCGCTACAACGGATCCCTGACAACACCCGGATGTTTCGAGAGCGTTGTCTGGACTGTCTTCGACCAGAAGCAGACTATCTCCCATCATCAGGTAATGCAATGGTGTGCGTGTGTGTATATGTCTGCATGCGAGTTTCTCTCTCTCTCTCTCTCTCTCTCTCTCTCTCTCTCTCTCTCTCTCTCTCTCTCTCTCTCTCTCTCTCTCTCTCATATATATATATATATATATATATATATATATATATATATATATATAATATACGCTCACTTACTCACTCACCCTCCCCAATCTCACCCACCACCCTTTCACACACACTACTTGCTTTCCTTTTTCCTGCTAAGTCACTCTTATAAAACGAATTACAGTATTCTGGCTCAAATGCTGCTCTTCAAACATTTCCGAAGGAAACCTACACACACACACACACACACACACACACACACACACACACACACACACACACACACACACACACACACACACACACACACAATTCAATATGATCGAAACCCACTCATACCAATTGTGGTTTGAACACAGCGACACTTCTTCAGCACAACTCTGCCTTTCTTTGTATCACTCCGCTTCACTGCCACTCGGTCTTCCGCAGCTGATGAAGTTCCGCAAGGTGATGCAGCACCGGCAACGCAAGCACAAGAAGGGCGGCCACCACCGCCACCGTCGCAGCCTCAGCCGTGCGCGCCGTGCAGAGCGGCAGGCGGAGGCCGTGCTCGACGAGATGGGTATCAAGAACGACAGGCTGATGGAGGCCGAGCTTAAAATGGAGATGATGGAGCGCTCTGTCGCTTCTTCCACCGGTCACGACCACCACGCCACACACGCAACTCAGCAGGACGGCCACCCTCCCACAGAAGAACCTGCCACCGCAGAGGAAGCGAACGCTGGCAGTCACCACCACCACCAGCACCCTCCTCCAAGCGTCAGCGTGAGGCTGGACGAGAACGCGGGCAAGAAAGCTGATGAGAACATGATGCAGCACCACAAGGACCACGTCCCAAGCGAGGGCGAGAGCAAGGCTGAGGCCGAGGCGGAGGAGGAGGCAATGCGGGAGGACGAGGAGCTGGCGGAATACATCCAGGAGGTCATGGTCAACAACTTCCGCCCTGTCCAAGCACTCAACGGTCGCCTGGTGTACCGCAGCTTCAAGCTGTCCGTGCCGCCAAGGGAGACGGCGGACCCCGAGGTGGAAGAGATCAGCAGAGTGGATCCCGCGTACACCAGGGCCGGACAGAGCACTGACCCCGGCAATGCAGGGTCCGCGGTTCGGTTCTCAGTGCTCGCTCTCCTTGTCACAGCGCTTCTGGCAGTCTACAGAAACATCTTGTCATGAACTTTCTCTTGGTGACTGCTGGTTGGCCGTGACGGACGCATTGAGGACTTGACAAGAGGCAGTGTTGTTCAAATGTCCTACGTTACAATCTGTTTAAGATGTACATGACTGAATATGGTACTTATCCTCTTTACATGAACATATCAGGAACGACCATCACCACTCGATACTTACCTTAGGGACTGCCGAATAGCACTGCTGTTAGTTACGAAATAGGTAGAGCACCACTAACACGTAAAAACACCAGCCATGTTGAACAATTGTTTGGCAGCTCCATCATAAAAACGCTGTGTGTTTTGATGATCGGATTCAGGAATCAGAGCTTTCCCATTCAAGCAAATAGCAACCTAAATACTCAGGATGTTTCTTGAGTGATATGATAGCGTCTGCATTGCGGCCATAATAAGTCTTACATTTGTATGAAAAAGTTAAACTGAAGGCAAATAATCCAATACGAGCAGAAAATAGACATATCACTGTGACCTGCAGTTTATACCGTTCCTAACCAAGATGACGTTTTTCTTTGTATTTATTTGGAATTTGATTTGTTTGACAACAAAGAGTTTAAAGCAAAACACAACCATGTGGGTTTTTTTCCTGAATGTGAGTAGTGACTGGCATAGAATAGTTTGAAAGCTTATAGACAGACACATACAGTTATATTTCATGCATCAACGTCATCGAATGAAAAGGATTTCATTTCACAGGCGCGCATTATTGAAAGGCTTGACAACAACTTTAATCTCTCAGCTTCCGTCTGCATGGTTAATATTTTGCCAGTATCCGCCAGGTACATTAAGATTTTTCAAAACGAAACTGAATATATGTAAACATGTACATTAGTGCGTATATAGAAATATATTCAAATTATTGTCTTTATATAATTCAAGCAGAGCATCACTGCGTGTTCATTTGTTGAGATCCTAAAATGCTATTTCTGCGTAAAAGCTTAGCTCCAGGATCCCAATTCTACAAAAATGTGAGTCGAATTAATGGAAAGAAAGGTTCACAAATCAAAATGCCATTTACAAATTCCTCGTCCATAAATTCACACGGGTTCGGACGCTGATGTTTCCTTCACATCTATTATCATGAATGTCATTTGTGAATAAAAGTTTGTCTAAAAAAATATTCTGCTCTACAGTGTTTGTGTGTATGTTTCCAAGAGCATTTGTGTGTGTGTGTGTGTGTGCGCGTGCGCGCGCGCGCGCGTGTGTGTGTGTGTGTGGTGTGTGTGTGTGTGTGAGGGAGAGAGAGAGAGAGAGAGAGAGAGAGAGAGAGATTTTCAAGCATGGGACGCAACTCGAAAAGGAATACAGCAACACTCTACAACAGTTGTCGCCCTTGCAAAGCTACCCGACCACAATCTTGATCTGTCTTTTTCTGTCGTCTGCTCGATCTACTTCGCAAATTATGTGCGTTATCTGCATTGCGTGAGACTCCAGAGGAGGGATTATCAAACAATACATAAACAGAAAATTGTGTACATTTCTCCTGAATTATCACCGGATAATAGAAGCACAAAGCAGGGCCGGACCAAATGAGTTGTGGGGGGGGGGGGGTTCCTTTTTGGTTGGGGGGGACAAATCAGCGAAGTGGCGAAGCCACGAGCACGCGCCTGCGAAGCAGGCGCGCAAAGTAGGGGGGTCCGGGGGCATGCTCCCCCGGAAATTTTTTGGAAAAACGGTTAAAATCTGTGCAATCTGGTGCATTCTGGGCCTTGTTTTGAGGGGTAAGAGCAGCATTATTTTTGGAGACACACACACAAAATATATTTTTTTTTAACTCAAACCAAGGTACATGCTTTTTCTAGGGGGGGGGGGGTTCCGGAACCCCTGGAACCCCCCCCCCCCCCCCCCCTGGGTCCGGCCCTGCAAAGAGAACAGACAATACTGAACGTGCATCCTCCTTATTTGTCCGTCCATGCACACAAAACATACAGACATGCACGCACGATCAAACACGCACACAGCGCACAATCACACACACTCTACCCTACACACACCTACCCACCCCCACCCCCCACCACCACCAAGCAAGCACGTAGAACGGGTCTTACGCAATCGTTCACTCATACGAAATACATGTATGTTAGCATGTACGCTCGTATATTCTCATTACTCAGCGCCATTTATCACATTGCGAGAACACTCTCGTGGCGGAACATCACAGCGAGGGAAAAGATGAGTTTTGAGGCCAGCTTTGAGAGAGGCCATACATGGAGACGACTTCAGAAACTCAGGAAGCGGATTCCATAGTCTTAGTACCACTTTACTGAAGAATAGGTCGCCGTAGCTTCTCAGTATTGATAGTGGAACAATGAGATATGGTCTGACTAATGACCGAAGACTCCCCATGCTAGCATACTAACGCGATATCCTCCCCGAACACATTTGTTCATAACCGCCCTGAGAGATTGCTACAACACATGTAAACATTGCTATGAACGTCTCCTAACACCTCCCACAAACGAAATCGCCAGTTCTCCTCGCCTATCGGGTAGCGGATACTGGAATTCAACGACAATTCAGCACATAAGATGAAAGCGCTTGACTTTAAAACCAAGGGCACAGAGCGTCTCCTCTATAGACAGAACAGCCCCTCGAGTTAGATGGTCTCTTGAGCGTCAAAGGTACGGAGTGGAATGTTCGATGCAAAGGATGGCGATGCGTCTAATACAGGTGAATCCAACTTCTGCGAATGGCATTTGGCAAAACGTGCTCGGCACTGAGTATGGGGATTCTAGATTGCTCTCAGTGCATGGTACACGAAAAGTGCCCACAGACCAACTCATCTACGTTTGCAGTTATTGAATGGCCGAGGCCATAAAAGGCATTTTTCAGAGAAAAGCTTGATAACGAAGGCGACTGGAATGAGTAGGGGTGCGTGCAGTGAACACGCACAGGTTTCCAAGACACTTAGTCTAAGCATGGATGGATGGAAATTTTTACGGCTTGTTAATCTATGTAAGGCTGTTGATCCCGAAAAGTCACTATTTTCCCGGTTACTCGCCTCTTACAAATCACGTAGGGAGACGCGGTAGGTCAATTCTTATCCCAACCACACAGAGGAGCACAATCTAAGGCATAAAGAACATTTATAGGCACCCCAAAAGAGGCGTGGATATCTTCGCTCTGAGGCTAGGTTTCAGAGGATCAGGATGAGAGCATGCTAAGGTGAGGGAAGAACAACCTAAAAGGGAAGCGCATGAGCACTCCAAACAAGAGAGCATGAATACTTTAGCTTCAAGACGGACCTGAGAACGAAAGCGTGCATATACTAATTCGACAAATTTCAATAACGTGCTGCAATTGAGTACAACGATAATCACTATGACAGAAAAACGCATGGAAATATAACCTCTGACATTAAATAAACCCAACTTGCCGAACTCCCCTCTACATCATTCATTGCATTCACGCAATAAGTGTGGCATAGGATTCTATCGAGCCTAACTGCATTGACTAGATCCTTAAGTTTATTTTAAAAAGCAAGCAATTTGCAGAGAGAGAAAGAACAAGTCCAAGCAGGGCAACACTTGTATCCAGCCTCTGTCCATGCATGCAAATGTCGTCCTCCACACTGGAACTGACGGGCAGCCCTCCCGCTGTTTGGGATCTCTCTCCTCTCTCAGCCTGCTGCGGAATGCGACCTCACGCCTACGTCACTGCGTCGTCGAAGCCCATTCGAGCTGTGACGTGGGTTGACGTCATTGTGGGTGTCACTGAATGCGATTTATCTTTGCAAAAGGCACGTGAGTGAGCATGCGTTTCTGCCCATGTACCGAGGAAGTGTGGCTACATTTCCTCCCCAGAAGGTCTTCTTGTTCTCCATGTGTATCCTTCAACACAATGCTTCGCTTTTTTCCGATGAATTGTTAAAGCACCGTTCGTGACTGTGCAGGAGAAAACAAGTCGGGAAAATTACAAAACGATATCATTATTTCAACCCAAAAAAGTGTTACATTCATGTATATTCCAGAAAAATAGTATGCTCATATATAGGAAATCTTTAACTGTTTACTGTAGTTCAGGAAATCCATTACGTAACTCAGAGCGCTGTTTACTTTTCTCAGCGTTTGCTCAAACACTGTTTTACCGACTTCAGCTTTGAATTTCATGCACGGTCACATTTCACTGTAAAATCCATGTGTTTTGGATGGTATTGTTTTAAAAGGTTAAAAGTTTAAAGATGACAAACCTTAATATGACAGCGAATCCGCTGCCCGGAACTAAATTCTTAGAACTGATGCTGATCAATGCCGTAGAATGAGTAGTCAATTACACAACCCCGCTTGGCTTTCTTCTTCAGAAACTGTGTTAAAACTTCTAACTAATGCTTTCCGTGCCATTCTGAAGAAAACACATTCCATATCCTGGAAAAATGTTCTTGCAACAAGTAGGTCAATGGTCATTATAGCGCAGTGAACTTCAATGCACCACGGTGATGTTTTGTTGCTGTTGTCGTCGTTGGCAGTGATGCTCTGCGTGAGTGTGCGTGAGTGTGTGTGTGTGTGTGTGTGTGTGTGTGTGTGTGTGTGTGTGTGTGTCTGTATATGTGTGTGTGTGTGTGTGTGCGTGTGTGTGTGTGTGTGTGTGTGTGTGTGTGTGTGATTGTGTGTGTGCGCGCGCGCGCGCGCGCGCGCGCGCGTGTGTGTCCTTAAAGTACTTATCGCTCCAACTGTTTCCGTGCTGCTAAATATTCCACATTTCTTCTTTTTTTTTGCCACAGTATAGAGATACTCATATTGGTTTCTATCACAACCGCGTTTATCCTGCAGTAGTGCTGTGCAAAAATGTCCCATTTCGATAGCCCTCAACAGTGCTCCTACGTCGACAAAGTTTTCACCGCCCTAGTGTTTCCTCTGAGATACTGTTTCCCCACATAAGTGTTTTCATTGCAAATATAATTCCACTCGGAAGAGTTCATCTGCAGTCGTGTCTAACTGCTGCACAGTTTTAGTGGCAACAGGCACGGGTTGCGATGCTCTGACAGACGGGACGCAGCCAATGCTGGTTTTCGATAATATTCAGCCCGGACTCTTCCGGAAGTGACGTGACTGCGCGCAGCCAAAGTGTCCCGAACTCGCAATGGAGGACAGACCCCATGGAGGAAGAGCTGACAATCACAAAATATTGCCTCAAGAAGTCCGCCGCAGTCATTCTCGGTTGGTTGGATGATTCTTCTTCTCATAGAGTCCTGAAAGCAATTCTTGCAGTATAGAGCAGCAGGAAGCCAAGTCAATGAACGCCGTGTTTGTGAGCCTAAAGAATGTTTTCCTGACAACGGACAAGATAAGACAATGAAGTGTGAAAAGTATCAATCGGGTTTTGGAATGGCTCTTGTTCCATGAGAACAGGATGTCCATTTTCCAGCAGTTCCAAGGCGTTTCTTCCCAACACTCTCTGGCGGCTCCATGCAAGAAAGCGGCTCCTGATCCTTTTTTGTGTTAAGACTCCTAGGCCCGTTTCGTAAACTTTACTTCAGTGACCAGCTAGAGAGGTGTAAGGAAAACACAAAGCAATTGAAATAAAATAAAATTAATAAGATAAAATAAAGTAAATGAAATGAAAAGAATTCAGATGAGATATAATAAAATAAAATGAACTAAAAGAACGGAACGGAACTAAACTAAATGACAAAAAATGTTTTCGTTCTGAATACTTTCAAAAACAGCAGCAGCAGCAGCAGCAACCACCATCACCACCCCTGCCACCACCATCACCACCAACACAATCACTACCACCACCACCACCAACACCACCACAACAACTTCAACAACAACAACAGCTAGCTGAATAGCAGCTCGAATTTCAAAGGGTCAAACCACAGTTTCGTTTCGTTTGCCGGTGCTTTTGCGGACTACATCACGACATCGCTGCCTCTCCACACAGTGCCAGCAGACTGAAGCGCGCAGCGTGGAGGCAGCAAACAGCCTCCTTGCAAAGGCCTGCCTGATTTGATGGCCACGCCTCTGTGTGGAGGGCAGCCCGGTACTTGAGAAAAGCCGACGCTCGTCGTCCCAGATTGAAAGCACAAAGGGCCAGGAAGCCTCCCATTCTGTGTCCAATGACCAGGCACTGGCACCGGTAAGGGCATGCGGAGTAATTCCCACTTTTTCATGTCTTCCTCTCGCGACAAGTCAGCAAAAGAGGCGAGTCACGTGATGAGCAGCTAAGATGACGTCACTGACGTGAGAGGTCCGGCCCGTTGACGTCCGAGGTAACTGAGCCCCTGCTAGCTGTCGGTTACTGACCCAGTAATCCGTGAACCCATCGCAGACCCTGACTCTCTCTTTCTTTTTATCCCCTTCTTGTCACTTTCGCCTTTCTTCCGTTCCTCCCTTTTTGTCATCATGCCTTCCTTGCATCCGGTTGCCTCCCACGCAACCTCTCTCTTATCTCTCTATTTCCACGTC
The DNA here is from genome assembly GCA_034096865.1 of Theodoxus fluviatilis. Classification (NCBI taxonomy): domain Eukaryota; kingdom Metazoa; phylum Mollusca; class Gastropoda; order Cycloneritida; family Neritidae; genus Theodoxus; species Theodoxus fluviatilis. The sequence goes on along the minus strand of JAWQFJ010023884.1, from coordinate 108,177 downwards.
CCTTCATCCTCATTCTTCATTCTTTCGGAAATGTTTCTCAAGTCCTGCTTGCCCTTTTGCTTCCCTTTAGCTTTCAAGTTTTACCATTTGTCCTCCAGAATTATCTCCTCGTTCCAAACCCTTTCTTTCTTTGTTTTCTTTTTTTCTTTTTTTTTGGGGGGGGTGGGGTGGGGGTGGGGGGTGGGGTGGGGGTAGGGGTTAACTTTCTCTGTCGTGTGCGTTTTAGACTCCAAAGATATTTCTCTCCTTTTCCCTATAATTCTGTGTACTGTCCTTTAATTGATCTAATCATTATCATATGCTTTGAAACGTCTTCCCTTCCTTTTTATTTGTAAAGGAAACATATTCCTTGCTCTCTCTCTCCTTCTCTCTCTCTCTCTCTCTCTCTCTCTCTCACTCTCACTCTCTCACTCACTTCCTCTCTTTCTCCTTCTGTCGAACTTCCGTACTTTTTCATCAATGTTTTCAATCTTTCAGCATTCGTATTTAAATCTATTCTTACTGCCAAAACCTCTCATGCTATTTTTCATCGCTATTTCATTATCCCCGCCACGGAACCTAGAACACATACCAATGTACCAACTGCCTGGCCATCACGAACTACAGTGCCCTCATGAAACTACAACACTGCCTACCCTCAGGCAAACAACATTAACCACGACCTCGATGACGAAAGAAGTTGGACTCAGTCCATCAGCAACCAGAGCTTAAAATAATGAGGAATAGCAGGACGGGAAGACCTCGAGGAGTGGTGATGGCAGTATGGAACTTAGCAGTCAAGTCACCATGACACCGAACTGCCTCGCACTATTGTCACTATATTTTCCATCATCGCGACCAACATATATTTGCATCCCCACTGCAGCGTTAACATGGCCCTGTCCATGTGTTTCTTTGCAAAATGACATGTCTTCATGCTCCCATTGCCCCCCCCCCCCCCCCCCCCCCCCCCCTGCAAGAGCACGTGGACCATAAGCAAACTAACAACAATGATGTACGCATCTTTATTTGAAGTGGGGGATGTGGCGTCGTGAGTCAAACTCTTGGCAAATCGTTCAAGGCAATTGAGTGCCGTGGTTCAGTCTTTTATCAGCATGACATGACGGCTATTTTGCATCCTTGCAATCAACAGAAATCTGCGTCGCTTTAAATAATATAGCGCTGACACTTTCTTTTCTAAGTATTCCTCTACAAAACCGTGACAGCAAGCCAAACACGTAAAATTGGAGTAAAGCAGGGCCCGTTTGCTTGAGAAGGAAGGGAAATTACTAATGAGCAAGGCTCACTACCAAAGGAAATACTACTGAAGTTACATCAGACATTGACTGCTATGCGTGGCATTAAAAAAAGAAGATCGGTTTTGAACCCGCAACCTCTCGAGAAAAGAGGGGGGAAAAACCAGGTCGGGTTCGAACCCGCAACCTCTCGAAAAAAGAGGGGGGAAAAACACCCAGTAAGGTTCGAACTCGCAACCTCTCACGTGTACAACAACGGGTAAGGTGGGGTGTCTGTCTGTCTGTCTGTCTGTCTGTCTCTCTCTCTCTCTCTCTCTCTCTCTCTCTCTCTCTCTCTCTCTCTCTCTCTCTCTCTCATACCATACACACATAAAAAAAGAAGCTTCTGTGCGGATTCGAACCCGTACGCGCATCCCCTACAACCAAGCATGTCCCAGTAACAAAAAAATATTCGACGCGCTACCGAGTGAGCTAATGCGGAAATCTGAAAGTAGTGAATTGTAAAGCAGATATAAAATCATTTCCTGCAAACCCCCTCGGTTCGTATTTTGCACTGTAAATTGTAGACAAATGGATGATAGTTCATGAAATTTGAGTGGTCTTGTACATTTTAGGATACTCAAGGTCTATTTCTGCCAAGTTTAATATCGATTCACTGCCATTAGGCCACGCGAACAGAACTTGGTGGTAGTGTAGGCCTACTCTATCGCACTGCCGCTGAGACGGAGTGGCTGTTCTAAGAGTCGGACCGGCCGCGCGGGTGGAGACACCAATTTTGACTGTAAAACGGTATTTTTTTAAGCAAAGGCGATTTTTTTTCTGGGGAGGATCACGAAAACTATTTATGTAACTGGTGAGCACTCGTACAGCGTGGGAGAAACGCTGCTGGCGACGAGAGAGAAGGAAAAGGCAAAATATCGCCATTCCGTCAAGGGACATTTTAAGGGGGTGTTTTCTAGTTTACGCCCTAAAAAGTCACTTTCTTTTCAAACCTCGATTCTGAAAATTTGATACATTCAATCGGACCTAACTTCCAGTAAGTGTGCAAAATTTCAAGGAAATCAGTCCAGTAGTTTTTGAGATATCAGCCGTTAAGTCGGGACAGACACACACAGACACACATTTCTAAAATTAAAGTAATTTAATCTGATCAGTTATTTCATATTTTTTTAAGCGATGTAAATGTATCAGATAAAACTAACTTTGTACACAATGTCAACAGATGCTTCGGCGTTTAGGCGCGTCGATCCACATTTCCTTTTTTTATGTAGAAACTTACACGACCTATTGATGCATTCAACATACAGCTTTGACAAATTAATGCTGTTCCTCGCTTATATTTTGGGGGATGGGTTTCAAGTATATAAAAATACCGTTTTCTGCACAAAACAAAGACAGCAATGGCGGCTAAATTCGCTGCATCTACGGCTGTGCTCATGGGTCCAGGCTGTAGTAGAAGTTAGGTTTTTTACTATATCGTTACTTGTGAAGGATCCACCATTTTTTTATCATGCATCCCTAAGTAGTGATTTTACTTGAATAGTTTCCACTTACTCAAATAGTGAGACGTCACTTCCATCTCATGCATACGGGCCAAGGGCTACTGGGCAATGTCGAGAAGAGCAAGAAAAGAAAAGACGGCTGCAGCAGACTGAGAAGTCGTGGAAAGATGAAAAAATACATGCAAAAATAAAGAATAACCACACATCCGAATACTAAGACTTCACACACACCCCAAGCAGGACTCAGAGATCGTCTGCACTCTGGCAACCAGTCCGAGTTCTTCCTTTGTACAGCTGTTCTGATATTGATGAAACCTTGCTAACCACGTTATGAAACAGCTTTGATGGAAACTTTTTCCACCACAGAGAAAGCTAGTACATGTCTAAAAGAATTTGTTGCACAAAAAGCCTCCACAAACTCATTATGTAAATAAAAAAGAAATGGCAAGAATGAGACAGGGCTCAGGCAAGAAAAACCCTTTGCAAACTGGAGAAGGTAAACGAGTGCAAGAGAAAGAGAAAAGAACAGTAGGAGAAACGGCAGGGCAAAAGGGATGCAACATAGAAAATGATGATAGCCAGTCAAGTACTCGACTCGCTTGGGTGTTACCAAAGATGAACACGTCCCCTTCTGGTTTGCAACCAGGCGTGGAGCTTCTGCTGAAGAGAGCTGGCCGCGTCCCGCTTCATTAAGCAGCCCTAAGCTCCGATCCAGGCAGAAGCAATAACACTGCCGCGCCATCTAATACCCCTAAGTGGGAACACACTCCATTTATCACATTAAATTAGCAAAACGAGTCCACAGTAATTTGGGCAAAGATTACCGCTGCGAGATAAGCCAACTCCACAGGGGGCTGAAAGCAGTCAAGCTGTGACCAAGGAAACGTTGACAAGGCATTCAAAGTCTTCCAGTTGGCTGGTTACGGGAAAAGGCCGCGGCGTGTTGCTTTATCGTCGTTCCCTCAAAGGGGAAGAAAGAGAGCAAGATGGGAAAGAGAGTGCTTCATCTTCATTAAGCAATTACTGCAATGGCGACACATGGTCCAAAAGATTGAATGCAGCCACCTCCAAAAGTATCTGAACGCATCCGCCCGATTCCAAAGAAATCTGAGTTCAATGACATTTGCAAAATAACTTGCAATGTGTGTAAGATTTCAACGAGAATCCCATAAAACAAAAACCAAAAAAGCTCAACAACAACAACAACAACAACAACAACAACAACACAAGCTGTTTAATGTTTTAGGTATCCACTTCTAGAGGCGCTGTACAAAACTTACTAGATAATTTCCGATATATCAAAAGTCAAATTTCTTCACATAAACTATATGTATCTAAATCGTAATCATGGCAGCAGCATATGATTTTTGCCACTGCTACTCTCTAGCGTGTTGGTCATAAACAATCAAGCCACACGAACACAGGCAAAAAATATCATGTCCATACCGCAAGAGGAACAAATCATAATCCAGGAAGCCATACATAACGAAAGTTTTCTCTCTCTCTCTCTCTCTCTCTCTCTCTCTCTCTCTCTCTCTCTCTCTCTCTCTCTCTCTCTCTCTCTCTTTCTCTCTCTCTCTCTATCTCTCTCTCAAGATTAAGAAATCAATAACACGTTCTAACAAGATAAAAAAGCACTTTACATAGACTAACCTTTGCCACCGATTCTAAGTCATAAATTCTTTTCATTGCTTTGGCCTTTTCACACAAGGCAACACATTCTACAGCAAAGCCCAGAGAATGGCAGATGCATCCGTTTCATTTACGGCGCTGCATTTCTACTCAAGCCACAAAGAATCAAATATCCCATTTTAAACTCGAAGCAAAGCCACGGAAATTGAAGAGGGACGTCGATAAACATTTCCTTGGATTCCCTCAGACAGCAGTTCCACTTCCGTCCACTGCATGCTACCCACTGCATGCTACCCACTGCACAAGCACTTCATGCTCTGCGTGACGCAAACTGATACTATTGATAAATTTGTCTTCCAATATCGTCTGAAGAAGACAGAAACGATTGCTTTGGCTCCGTGAATTATGCGGAAAGCAGGTCCCAGGAGGCCACTAGCCAGACCTGCTACCGGAATGACAAGAATTACCAAGACCAGGAGCAGCGCTGTCTCTAGTCTGCTTTATCGCTTTGCAATAAAAAAAAGTCGGATGATAAATGAGCACTGAGCTCATTCTTCCTACATTGATTTACCGTCCGTACAACTAGGAATCTCTTTCATGAAATATGGGAACAGGAATCCAAACTCCAGTGCAGGCAACAGGAAAACCTGTTTTTGGATTTAAAGTGGGGAAAAGGTAAAGAAAGAAGGAAGAAGGGTGGGTGGGGTGGGGTGGGGGGTAACCTTTATGTTCAGAAAACGAAAATGCTGTTTACAACCAACGTAGTAATAATTTTGAAGATACACATGCTGATCGCAGTGACGAAAACAAGTTTTGCGTAGATCGCCAAGTACGGAGAGGGCAACAACCTTGAACGCCACCACGTGACAAACCCGGCCCACACGGGCAGCGGAATTGTGCAGTCTCCAAGAGGAGCACCAGCAGGACGTGCTTCGCAGAAAGGCGCCCTTGTTTGAGAGCGCAGATTGCCAGCGCCACCCAGACCGACTGGCACTTCCTGTCCATCTGTGTCATTGCCAACCTAATACGGGAAGGGAATCGCTCAGACTGCCTCGTCTACAGAGTAAAGAAGCCCTCCATGTCCCAGGTGCACAGGCAGGAGAGAGTCTGTTTTCTTTATAACAGTGGAAGACGTTGCCCTCGAGCCCGAGCCCATGAGGCCTCCTGCCATTTTATCTGGTCACGTGACGAGTGAGACCTCGAACGCCCACTAAGCCCCAACATGCCCAGTGTGTCAGGCCGTCAACAAGCGTGAAAGATGACAAGGGTCTTCAGGGTTGCTGTTCCTGCTCTCGTAGATCACCGTTTCCTATCATCGCAGCGACAGTGTTACACGTGACAAATGATACGTTCTTGGCGTGTAGGACGGCAACACACGTTATTGTAACTTGCGATTCGACGTGATGCCGTAATTTTACATCTTCCTTGTTTTATTTGTTTGGAATCAGTCTTTCTTTTTCTTTTTCTTTCGCGGATGGTGGGGGGTGGGGGTGGTTGGTGTGTGTGTGTGTCAATCTACGGGGGTCAATAAAGATCTCAAATGTCGCAAACAAAGCACAAGATGTGTGTGTGCGCGCGCGCACACACGTGTTTGCGCGCGTATGTGTGCACGCACGTGTTTGCGTGTGTGTGTGTGCGTCTGTGTGTGTGCACGCATGTCTGTATTTGCCTGTGGGTGTGTGCGCACGCGCGAATGTGTGAATGAATGTTTATGCATGTGTTTGCGCGCTCCCGTGTAGGTGCGTGTCTGTGTGTGCGTGTGTGTGTGCGTGCGCGCCGCGTGTGTGTGTGTGTGTGTGCGTCTGTACGTATGTGTGTGTCTGTTTGTATGTGTGTGTCTGTCTCTGTGTGCGTGCGTAGGGGGGGGGGGGGTGCGAGTGCATGTGTGTGTGCGTGTGTGTATGTGCGTGAGCGCGCGTGCGATAAATCTACAAGGCACACATAGTTTCGACACCCAGCACGTGAACTAAATGTCAATGTACAGAATAGGGATGGGAGGGAGAACAGAGAAAACTGGGGGGGGGGGGGGGGGGGGGGCCTGTTGTAGGCATACTAAAACCACGCAATGTACTAAGTAGACAGGAGCGGAGGAGGGAGACACGGAAAAATGTTTCGGGTTATTGACAGTTGCGCTAAGGCCTGCATTTCGTGTCGCACGAATAAGCATGCTTCCTCATTCAATCCATATCAACAGTCACGAGCATTTAGTGTTAACGTTCAAGGACTGGCATTCATGAGACCTAAACACTGAGACCCACAAGTGACGCGACATGGTCCCGCCGAGCAGGCTTACGTAGGAGACAGCGTTGGCATAAGGCTGACAGCTTGGGCAAACCTCGACACCCGACAGCATTCATGCAGGGAAGGACAAGCAACTGCGTCCATTCGAGAAGGAACAAGCGAGAAACAAGGCGAGAGGGAGTTAAGGGTTGATCTTCACACCCTGCACTTCGTGTCATCAGTTTCATACCAAGCGAAGTAGGGCAGGCCGCTAGGGAGGAGGACAGAAAACGGGGATACGAGCAGGGTGGGGTGGGAGAGGGGGGTTTATGGGGAGAATGAGTAAGACACTGGTAGGGGGTAGAGGAGGGGGTGGGAGGTGGAGGGTGCGGGCTGGAGACAGACAAGGTTGATGGTAGGGCAGCACGCCAGCACAGCTGTCAAGTGGCCCATTGCCCTTCCTCACTGCGCCTCATCCCGCCACCAGAGACACTGTAGTATCTCTGCCGCCACCTGGAGCCACCAGGTCGGACACGGGACGTCTCGCATTCAGGGTGAGATTCGTATCGAGTTGTCGGGGTCGCCATCAATGGGAGTTTCCAATGGGCCATCGCATTTTGCATTGTTCTTCCCATTTGAAAGGAGATTACTCTTTATCCCTCAATTTCCCTTCATTAGCACGATACGTTTTTCTGACGATGTTTATTCTGCCGAAATTTCGCTGCGGGATTGAGAGGAAAGTTTGGGGCTCTAAGCAGAAGACCTTTAGTCAATCATTGGTTTCATATAGTCTTTTTTTCTGCACCATCCGTCGTTGATTCATTAGCGAAATCTAGAGTTAAGACCACGACTGTGAATCACAGTAAATTCCACGCACTCCAAGACGTACGAGTCGACAGAAGAATGCAACATTATTTATTTTTTACAAAGACCGCACATCGAGTTTTTACAATATAATTATAAAATCTCAAATCTCACTAAACTTTTACTAGCTGAACACGCACACTCAAACACAATATGTTTTCTCATGTACACGCTCACAAAACCAGGCTGACAACCTCACAACTATTCCAGTTTGTTTTTAGGCGCGAAAAGCGCTATAAAAATGACAAAGTCACACGAACGCACGGGGAAGGGCAAAGGAAAGGACTGCACTTCCACACCACTGCCCGACATTCTTTCACGATCCGCACGTGTCAGTAGTTGAGGAGAAATGCGTGCTATCGCCAGCAACCAGCATGCAGCTGAGGTGCGAAATGGCCTCAGACCGAGTCTCCCCACCTCAGCCACTGGCTACAAGCGTGTCAGACGCCATTGCACTCTCGCAGCCCCGTTTCCTAAACAAACGGGACGTATGAAAATGCATTTTGTTTATTTGAGAAAGGGAGTTTTCGCGCACCTCTGAGCGAATACACACACACAGCGCGCGATGCTGCCGGTTGAAGGAAAGATGCAGCCAGAAGATTGCGAACTGTCGACGACGGATTGCCCTCCGAAAGCTGCATGCGCTTCACTAACACCGTTTTGCTGTTGTATTCCGTCAGACCAGGTAGAATTACCGAAACGACTTTTTAAGACAGTGACTGGATTAGTCACTGGAAAAACAAACAGACGATTCCAGGAACTGATCGAGCTGTCCTCGTATACCGCGGGTTGTAGTAGTGCACTTCTTTTCTCACGGGAAACACTGACGTTGCTGCCATACCCTTGGTGGCAGCAATGCTGACTGCATTTATCGCCAACGGAAACAAAAGGCGTGGGTGCTGTCCTTAAAGGAAGCGTCTTGAATAACGAGCAGGGCAACCTGGTAACCAGTCCATAATTGCAACTACTGCCGCTGGCTAATTATCTAGAGTAATTATCTACTCCCCCTCCTAAACATTAATTAAAAACTTCGATGACAAATGTAAGTGCCAGTTAAGCTTAGCAGTGTACAGCTCCATACGTCAAAGTACATTGTTATGTCCTTGAAGGAAACCGATGATTTTCAGCCCTTTCTTTGATGTGGAACAGATGTAAAAGCACCACGTCAACACCTTAGAGCTTTTAAAGATCGCTCTCGTCTTCTGTTCCCACAATTGCCTAGCAAAAACTGATCAGGCCTGAACATTAGTCTGAAAACAAAGGGAATACGTACACAGTAAATGAGTACTTACAGAGAAAAATCACCAAGCAAACTCCCCATTTTCTTACTATGTGACGGTAATGTTTTAGTCGACCGTGAACTCCCCGGCTCTAACGTGCAACTGCACAAGAAATCGTGCTTAAAATGCCGAAACGAGTATTTCCAGTGAACGGCTACCACCCTAAACCGACGGTAGTCATGGCTAAATACATCGCAGTGGCCGGCAAATGAGCCAAGCTAAATGATTTTTGCACGGGGCAGGCTAGAGATATTTATGAACCATGAACAATCCATGTCGGGTGCCTTTTCATCTTCTCACTGACAGTGACAACATACGATCCAGACGCTTTAAAGTCTACGCCGTGTAAAGCCCCGAGGCAGCGAGGGGGGCTTCCTCTCTGTTCAATAATCTATCACTCCAGACAAGCCACGGTAATTCGTTACAGTTCGCCACAGACAGCAAAATAGGTCGCTAGTCCCGGGCTGTTGCCCTCTGCCGCTCTAGAGGGGAGGAGGAGGTCTGCATAAAACATTGGGCGAAAGGGCCGGGAAGCGCAGATCACCTCCCTGGAGGAGGCTAGCTCGGGTTGTCACTGATGAGGCCCGAGCTTCTCAATGAGTAGGAGGACCAGGGATGCTGCTGCAGGTCAGAAAACAATGGCCAATCAATAGTCTTCGCCCTTCATGTCCAACGCACCCGGCGCATCAGTGCGGCGGGTGCATTGCGCGGATCGCATTAAGTCCGCCCATTACATTCTTTGTGCCCAACTGATGGACAGATAGTGAGAAACACGAGAAAGGAGGCAAGTCCGAAATGCGGCCGCATTGTGGTTTTGAGAGCCTATTCTGGGCTGAGGTGATAGAAGCTGGCAGAAGGCAGAATAAGGCCGAGGTCCTCGTGGCGGATGCCTGGGGCAGAATTTGACCTGCTCCATTCACTGGACGGCCTAGCCAGCAGGAAAGAACTTTGGAATAAAAAGCAATCGGGAAGAATTGCAAAGCCCTTTTCGCAACAATTAAAGCAGCTGTACATTCATTGATTGATTGGTTGAGAGAGAGAGAGAGAGAGAGAGAGAGAGAGAGAGAGAGAGAGAGAGAGAGAGAGAGAGGTGGGTGGGGGATGGGGTTGCGAAATGCGACATAAATGAAACTATTCCAAGGATACAAGTACATACACAGCAATAAAGCTTGTGAAAGACGTATGAAGGAACATCGCAATACGAGTATGTATGGGTTACTTACATATCTGACATTTTTAATGTTTATTTTAAGCCAAAGGCAGCCTTAGGAATTGGCTGTAGGGAAGTTCACCCTTGGTCTCCTGGGCGCAGCGTCCCGAGTGCAGTGTAATGGGCGCCACAGTCCAGGTTTGAACACGCATTCAGGGCGACATTCGTGACAGCTAGTCAGTTGGCTATGTAGCTCTCTAAATTCGTTTATGCTTCGAAAACTGATTGAAAAGTTATGCTTTTCTTCTAATTTATTTTGCAATAACACACGACAAAGGAGATCAACTGCTGGGAGATTGGCACAGCAATCGTCTTGACAAAACATTTTTAGGTTGCATCACTCGAATCTTCCTGTAGGACCTGGGCGAGACATGAAACAGGATTTACAAGTACACGTGTGTGTTTTTTCATACAAAAGATACCAAACAACTATCAATGTAGCAACGATAAAACAACAGTTTTTCATTAAGCACACAGTTTGCGCTCATACTCCAGAGAGCAGCGACTATCGACTAGTGCAAAATCACAAATAAAAGACACGTATACAGTGACGTGCAAGTATTTCCTCAAACAACGGAAACCTAAAGCAGCCACAGATAATATGCATTGTATATTTTTTTTAATATTACGCTTCTTCAAAGCCTTACTTTAAAGCTTCTGAATGTTGAACCACTGTCTTAAAAAGGAAACATTTGAATGTAAACAAATCTACAATTTTTGTTAATCACATGCTCGTATTAAAGTGTTTAGTCAAAACGGAAAAATGTATCAGAAAAGTAGCCTGACTACAGCTACACGAATGACCAAGCGAGCATTTTCATTCAACGATCAGTTTTCTGATCAGCCTTGACTTCTTCTTTGACCAAACCTTCGCCCCTCTCCCCATCGCTCTTCGTGAACGCAAGATACGGTTTCGACAAACTATCCTCCTTGGCCTCAGAGCTATCTCGAATCCCTTCACAGCGGCACACCAAGGAGGACTGCTCCCATTCAGTCTCCATCGCCACTTCCGTCCACCTTCCCCCATCTCGACCCCCAGCTCTTTATCATAATCCGTAGGCTTGCCCCATTCGCTATCACATGGTCTGCCTCTTTATTATGAATTACAAGCGACCCCACACCTTCCAGTATCTTTCAAGAGCTCTAACTAGGAACTGTCTTACATATCATGCCTGTAAGCCGATACCGTCTGTGTAGTTGGTGCGAGCCACGCACTCCGTACTACTCTACATCTACTCCATCCTCAGCCACATACTTGTCCAGACTTTGCTCCTTAATTTCGATGAATGTTTTAATTTACAATAAATGTGAAACTACCAGAAGTTCTCCTCCACCAACATGCCTCTCTCCCTCTCTCTCTCTCTCTCTCTCTCTCTCTCTCTCTCTCTCTCTCTCTCTCTCTCTCTCTCTCTCTCTCTCTCCACTGATGTATTCTTTAGAATTTTTATGCACAAGTGCAGCCCTGCCTATTATATGGTGCAGACATCTGAGGCCTGGAGAATCGTGAAAAGTCGAAAAAGTACATCTATTCGCATGTAAAAAGTTCATGAGTTTAGACGTTAAAACACCTAAGCACTTTGTGTACGGAGAAATTGGCAGGTACCCTCTGGCTATTAATAGCACTATCCGAGCGGTAAAATACTGATACGACTGTCCAGAATGTTACCACATAGATTACCTAGACAAGCTTATGTAATGCTACAATAAGCACATGTCCATGATGGTAAAAATTGGTCTAGTATTGTAAAAAAACACCTTATGTAAGTTAGGGTTCACCTACGTGTGGCTGAATGGAGGGGTTGGGAATGAGACAAGATTTCTCAAACAATTCAAAGACTACAAGACTGCTTTCGACAATCTTGGGATGAACGAAATCGCAATAGTCAAAGATTTGCACTATATTCTGCCTTTAAAAACGTATTGGGCCAAGAAAAATACTTTACCTTTCTAACCATTAAGAAATTTAGAGACGCATTCATCAGATTCAGACTTGGAACGAACTCATTAAGAATTAACCAACGCTATAATCACGGTGAAGCAAACGAGCTAACCTGCCCATTCTGTAACGTGTTGGAAGATGAAAATCATTTTCTCTTATACTGCAATGCTTACAGTGAATTAAGAGATAAATATATAGAAGAATACGTGCGTGTGAATAAAATGAGAGACTGCCGTTTGTTGCTGAAAGGCACTAACATTCGAAAAATACAAGGAGTGTATCTTCTATGACTTGCAACTCAGAGAGGAAAACAAACATGTGAACCTTGTGTTGAATCTGCTTTGACTGCAACGCAGGTGATTATGGTTGTGTTTGTTTGAATATCCAAACATGTGGATTCTTTTTCCACACTGATGAATTATTGTTATGTAGTTCAACGAGCTGTAGGCCTATGAATAAACATTCAGTTCTCTCTCTCTCTCTCTCTCTCTCTCTCTCTCTCTCTCTCTCTCTCTCTCTCTCTCTCTCTCCAACTCCCTCCTTCCCCATCTAGTTGTCCTCTTTGACCCTGACACTAGTCCACTAGATCCCCGTTGCCAAACTCCATCAACGCACCCGTCGACTTCTCCATACCCTCTGGCTGCCAAAGGTGACGAGCGATTTTGTTGGACGGAGAACCACTGGGGATCTGGCGAACGCCCTCCTCTTTTCCTCGTACCATGCCTTTGATGACCGTGCGCACGCAGGCCTCCAACGGGAAGACATCAGGCACATTTCAGACCTCGGCCTTGACCTTTCTCTTGCCTCAGGAACCCAACGGGCACACGCCTTCTTTGTGTCTGCCAGTCTTCATCAATAACGGCCGTGTTTGCCCGGGGGACCGTCCGTCCGTACAACACACGCATTGCGTGCCGGTAAGTGGATAGCCTTCAGGTTGGCCAGACTAGAAATTAGGAGGATATAACGTGAAGACAAGAAGGCACACAGAGAGGTCCTATAGGGAATAATTTTTCCTAAAAAGTAGAAAATCTTACTGTAATTGACGAGGATAAGTGAATTCAAAGCAAGTGTCTTCTCAATATTAAAACGCATGCGGTATGTACAAAGTACGTGCCTGTAGTTTGAAATAGCTACCGATATTTATGTATTATCACTTTCATCCATCGCGTAAGCAATCGAGGTAACAAAGCAGTTTACCGTACCTTTAGAACCGCTAACCAAACAGCTCAGTATACATCCGACGAGCACTGGTGTCAGAAAACACATCATACCGCACCTCTCTCTGCTTGCCGATGAGATCGAAAACTTCCTGGCACACCCGGAAGAACAAAACGTTAGATCAACTGAGCCGGCATCAATCCTCTGCTAACTGTCTCGTTAGGCGTTCAATGATTAACCCCTGGTCGCCGTCGACGTGGATGGCCAATAAAGACTGAGGAGCCTGGCAACCCTGGTACTTGACCAAATTGCCGCTTTTGATGGCCAGGATTTGGCCCCTTCTTTTGAGTGACCGGGGATTCCCCGGCTAAACAACTTTGACATTTGGAGACGGCACGGCGAGGCAATGAGATTCTGAGGGAGAAGGCCTCTCGGCCCTATGGCCACATCAAAGGGGCCGGGCCCCCAACGCCTCCACCCCATCAAGACAGCAAGGCCCGGGTCCGCCCGTGCTGAGGAAGTCCGTAATCCAATTCCTGGGCTGATCAAGAACGGGTCTCTGTCTGGTCCCGATGGCCCAGCACTCTACAAGCTGGACCTCTCCAAAGGGGCAGCGCAAACTCAGGACGCATCCACTCCAGCTCATCTCGGAGCAACCCGCAACCCTCCTCATAAAACTTCCAGCCCTTGGTCTGCACCTCTTTTGTATGACAGACAGACAGGCAGTTTATGACGTACAGACTGTGGATGCAGTGAGAAGGGGGACCGGGGCTAGGAGAGGGAGAGGAACGCTGACTGCGTGTCTGGACGTAGGGCAAAACGAGGCGGACGAGGTGCTGTAAAATATTAATTCTCGTGGCTTTTACATTGTGTGCATCATCACCATTTGCAATTATGCGTGGTCATTTGAGTCGTAATAACAAGGCAATAGGTTTGAGCCCATCCCACTTGTTCCATTTAGCGCCGTTTTACGGTCCACAGCTACAAGGCAAGTTTGAAGTTTCACTCTATGATTTACAACAGAGCCTTCGCACCCTTCAGCGTCCATGAGCTACGTATGTCGAGTCCACCCACACCCAGCAGGAAGTTAGTTCCTGTTGGAGATCTTTATAACACGTGTGGCGACTATTTTCAGAGATCACTTCAGCCTGATCTCCACTCCCCTAATCTCAGCTTCATCGGCCAAGGGAGAGATTTTTCGTTTAAAAATTAGAAAACTTCCGGTGAAATAATCTTTGGGTCTGGTATATGAATTACAAGTGGCACTTCACGTCGTCAATTTTTCTCCCTCTTTGAGCCAGGGTTAAAAATCGTTACAGATAATGAATAAAACAAATGCATATTTGAAATCGGCGATATGCTGGTACATGTGTTTATGACGGTGGCATACGGAGTACAGCCATCTACGAAAAAAAGTGAATAGGGCCACATGTGCGCACGAGCAGACACACTGCTTGAAATGGCTTACTCATGTTCGAAATATGCAGTCTGCTTATCCGGAAATTCAGATGCGTCGACGCAAACATCGTGCACCTACACAGGCACGAGCACGAGGCGGGTTGCGCAGAAGCAATCCGAAAACGTCATTCGCGGGACCAGTGGCGCGCTTCGCTTCGAAAGGAACGAAGAGATGTTCAGAAATGAGCGCTCACAGCACCATGCAGATCGCGAAGCCCAAAGCTTCCCTCCCACTAAGCCCGGCGCACGCAGGCGCTCGCCGTGAGCGCCAATCTCTGAACATTTCTCAGACCTTTAGAAAGAAAACGCGCCTCTGGTCGCGCCAAATCCAAAGAAGTTTTAGGATTGCTTCTGCGGAACACGTCTTAGTCTTGCACACACAAGCAGAATCAAATCCGCAGTCACGAATTTAAAAGCGAGCGCGCGTCTACAGACACACTCATGTACACGTGCAGTCGCGCATGTATGCACATTCATGATAAGTACACGCACGCACGCGAACACGTCAGCTGACACAATTACGTGGAGACACACACACTCACGTATACACACACACGCACGCATGCACACAAACACACGCATCCAGACCCATACACACATGCGCACATACAAATACAGACACGTACAAATATACACACACGCCCTTCTCTCCATCTCTCTCTGTCTCTGTCTCTGTCTCTGTCTCTCTCTCTCTCTCTTTCTCTCTCTCTCTCTCTCTCACACACACACACACACACACACACACACACACACACACACACACACACACGCACACGCACACACACACACACACACACACACACACACACGTCCACATAGGCCCACACCATACATACCCACAAGGAAAGTACGCTACGCTAATATTCCAATATAGCGCTTCGTTTCTTCCTTCGTCCACTACGGATCACGTGGTGCGGGGTGCCTGCAGTAGGCAAGGCGAGACTGAGTTACGGCTACCCAGCAACGAGGTCCAGAAAAAATACTTCCGCAAGCGATTCCCGCCCTCTAATGACCGCCCGAATGGCCCCGTGAAATGAAATTGGATGAGCGAGGGCTTCGGAAAAGATTTCCTGGCAGGCAAGGTTCAAAAGACCCTGGAAGACTCCCACCGGAATGGGACGTCAGTTCCCTATGCATGGCAGAAAGCAGGGTTGATGAACTGGTCGTGGGTACAACTGAAATGCTTGGTGTGTGACTGACGAACTTTAAGAAAAAACCCAAGAATAAATAGTTTTGTAGACTCATCAACAGTCTAGTGAATAAACGTTTGGCAAGAACGAGAATTAGGTAAACGACTGGACACAACGGCAAAGACGAATGAGCATGAGAAATTCATATGTAAAAAGGAAATGATGGTGGAGATATAAAAACCATATACTGGAGACGAATAGGCCAGGCGAAGTTCATGCTTTCGTTCCCATGGAAAGCAGACTCTAGAGTAAGTAGCTGATGGCTTGGGGAATGCACCATCGATGCCAAAGCCGTAGACCGCGATATCGACGTGACGATAAAACTCACACGCTCTACGACCGTGAGTCTAACTGGAGTGAATAATCAGGACTTTATGACCAACAGGAACGAAACACACATTAAAACTCCGCAGTATAAAAAGGGTACCACGTGCTGCTGGAGTGCGTCTTCAAAAATGCATGGGGGAATGCTCAATGATTCACACAGACCACCATGGGAAATATCTAGCAAAAAAATATAGCCTAACTATCTAAAGCGCCTTGCGATCTTTTGCGCTCCTGAGGTACGAGCTGCCTTCGGCCCGAGGGAGCGTTTCTGCAGGGCGCATGCGTGGCCATGCCTTAACTAGAGACCTGTTGTTGCACTTCGAGGAGTCTACACCAGCCATCCCAGCAAGGTCATGCTGAAACTACTGCTGAACAGATTAAAACCTCAGGCAGAGAAAATCATTGCTGAAGAGCAGGCAGGTTTCAGACCAGGTAGGAGCACCACCGAACAGATCTTCAATCTGAGAGTCCTTTGTGAGAAACATCTACAACACCAACAAGATCTGTACCATGTCTTTATAGACTTTAAGAAAGCATTTGACAGAGTCTGGCATGGTGCGCTGTGGGCCACAATGAGAAGCTACAACATCAGCTCCAAGATCATCAAAGCCGTCGAACATCTTTATGACAGAGCGACCAGCGCAGTCCTGTTCAATGGTACCACAGGCGAATGGTTCAGGACAACGGCCGGAGTCAGACAGGGCTGTCTACTCTCCCCCACACTCTTCAAGCTCTTCCTCGAAAGGATAGTGACTGATGCCCTAGCAGACCACGAAGGATCAATCAGCATCTGTGGCAGAAAGATCACCAACTTACGTTTTGCTGATGACATTGATGGCTTAGCAGGAAGTGAAGAGGAGCTGACTAGTCTTGTTGAGCACCTGGACAAGACCTCACAGGCATATGGCATGGAGATCAGTGCCGAGAAGACCAAGGTGATGACGAAAAACCCTCGGGACTTCAAAATGGAAATCAAAGTGAAGGGCCAAAAACTGGAAGCTATGAACAAGCTAAATACCTGGGATCTATTGGGACTGATGAAGGGTCCAAACCAGAGATACTGCCCAGGATAGCACAGACAACAGCAGCATTGGCAAAGTTAAAGCCAATATGGCGTGACAGAAATATCACTCTCGCGTCGAAGATCAGGCTCATGCGCACGCTGGCCATCTCCGTATTCTTGTATGCATGCGAGTCCTGGACACTCACATCTGAACTACAGAGACGGATACAAGCCCTGGAAATGAGATGCTACCGCAAGATTCTGAACATCTCATATAAAGACCATGCCACGAATGAGGAAGTCAGCAACAGGATCAGGAGAGCATTTGGACAGTACGAAGACCTGCTCTCAATCGTGAAAAGCAGAAAGCTGAAGTGGTACGGTCACGTGTCAAGAGGCAGTGGGCTGGCCAAGACCATCCTGCAAGGTACCGTACCAGGTGGGAGAAGGAGAGGCAGGCAGAGAAAGAGGTGGGAAGACAACATCAAAGAGTGGACAGGCTTGACCTTTGCTGACTCACAGCGAGCCACAGAGGATAGAGATCGATGGAGGAAGATTGTCCGAAAGTCATCAGTGGTGCCTGAACAACCCATCTCAGGGTTAAGAGACTGAACTAGAACTAGAACGCCAGACTTCAGTTCTGTACCATGAGAAACTGTCAAAAACATCTTCTGCATATGTGGTACTATGATAATCTGAAGTAAATATCCATGAAGTGATCTGAAAGAGAAACAATGAACACTGTACTATAGGCATGAGTTGTTAATTATTGTTCATTAAAGCTCTGCAATCATCCCTGCTGGCAGAAATCCCGCGGAATGTCTTTTCCTTGAGGACATGCAAGCCCTCGTCTGGAATGCTGACGTCACTTTCTTACCGGGAAGCATTAAATCTCGTACTTATCTTGAAAAATGGGTAACTTCCCAAGCTGCTTTATGAACTCATAGGACACTCATGTCGCTAAAACACCACACTACGTGAAGCGTAATGAAGGTCCTGGGAGGCTTCTGCTGATAGACACGCATAGCAACTGTCAGCTCTTCACTAAATCCATGCAGTTCAGTTAAAGACATGAGCACCGACTACTCCTCTTCAGATAGCATCAAACACTTTGAGACCATGCACAAGACCACAAATATCTGAGACGCCAACACTTCATATGCATACATTTACAACCAAAGATTTATGATGCGTGCATTCGTACATATTGATTGCACTAAGCACAACGACCCTTTGTGGGGTGAGGGTAAGAACACACACACACACACACACACACAGACACACGCACACACACACACACACACACACACACACACACACGCACACACACACACACGCACGCGCGCGCGCGCGTCTCCCCACGCAATTCGTAAAAGAGTTCATAGGGATATCTAGACGAGACATACTCCCACTCTAAACAGCTCCAGTAATGTTTCGTGGTCAATGGCATCACATAGCCTACAAAGGGCGATAGACCGTAAAACCCCTTTCATTCATTCATGCATGCATTCACTAATTCATTCATTCATTCATTCGTGTACATTTTTTCTCAATGTAATGACCAATTGGCATAGTTGGTGAAAAAAAATCATGACCGAATGTCTCTTCATGTGGAGGTGGAGGCCACGTGCAATGACTAGCTCGACGACTGGACGAACTGGAAAAATTCATGCCAGTCTACAGTCTTCTATTTAAATTTAACAAGTAAATATTGCCTAAATCAGAAAAGTAATAAAAAAATACTAATCGGCCGACAATGATATCATAACGAATACTGTTTGGTTTTAGTTACTAGTGGCAAAGCAAAAGGAATTTGCTTTTTATCCCTCCCAGCAGAATTGGTAGGAGAGTTACGACAAAAGTTAGCGCCTCGGAAGCCACCGGACGTGAGACGCATGTCAGCCGCTAATTAAGACGGGGAAGAACCATTCCGGACAAGTAAAGTCATCGTGATGTCTAACGCTGCGATCAAGAAGCTGGAAAAATCAGCTCCAAATACACCACCACATTTATCACGGTGCTATTCCAGGCGCCAGATGATGGTTATCAAATAGGTTCAGGAAACACTGCACGGTAGGCTGCAGGAAATGAAGCGCTTACTATAGAGCAGAAAGCTCATCCACTGTGTGGACAGAAACAGGGCCGGAGAATGAGCGGCGAAACGATTTCCATATGCAGGCAATCGAAGGAAGGTGAGAAAACAGAAAGGTTCTTACACCACAATCAAAAAATGTGGACACTGTGCGTGAAGGAGACCAAATACCCAAAGGCGACACGTCAATCCTTACCGCAAGAACCTACACAACATCAGGCCGATACGGCATGGCAGTGTGAAGAACCACGCACAGCGGGACCACTTCAAGCACAGCCATCAACCGTCTGACCATCGACCCACACCCTCGGGGTGGGGACGAGTCTTGGCAAAGTCTCGATCCACCGCGATGACAATAGACTATCAGGGAAGAGCCCCAATCGCTCCGCATTACATTCTCAACAACGGCCCTTTCGATTCAAGCGGGGAAAGCCGCCAGTTACATGCCTCGAGGGTGCCGAGTGGTTGCGGGCGGGTGGGCGTCGTGGAGAAGACCCTGAGGGCCACGCAGCCTTGTTCCTAGGGCTCAACGTTCCTGCTCTGCGACACTTGGCGGCCCGGGAAGCGGGCCTGGCAAATGGGCAACTCGCCACTCCAAACACCATTGGCCAGCAATCTCCGCCCCTAGACTGGCCCTGAAAGCGTGGCGACCACGGGCAGACACCATTTCCGGAGTGGGAAAGTGTGCCTGAGAGAGAGAGAGAGAGAGAGAGAGAGAGAGAGAGAGAGAGAGAGAGAGAGAGAGAGAGAGAGAGAGAGATGCCAGTTGCGGTATGGAAAAAAGGGCTATATTTTTGTAAAATGTCACTCTGCACAACAGGTACAGTCACTGACAATGTGATCTATGCAGTTTATTATTTTAAAACGGAAGAGACACACACACAGACTAACACAAAAGGCAGGCAAGCGGTTGACCAGAAAGACGCAAAGACGGATGCACGAGCAGAGACATACACAGATGGGCATACGATTCTTTGTACGTGGACACGACATGCGCGTCGTGCAGTCCTAAAACTGGTAACCATCAACCGAAGACGTTTTTAAAAAATCCTAACTCATGATGACACGATACCTAACGCTGTCCTCAAAATGACAGAGAACCGCAAGAGAGACGGCGCCCTTTTTGTGAAGACTTGCGAGAAGCTGGGACAATCCAACTCCACGCCTTCCCCGCCACTCAGACAGATGGAACAAGAACAGTGCAATACTGAGGTTTTTTTCTTCTTCTTCCTCTTCAGAGTAGATTTCCCCTCGTTATGGTCCCTTAGCAAAGCATTACGTGGACAGGCGTCACAAACGTTCTTCATAGTATGCAACGCGCTTCCACTTACTCCCCTGAAACCCACCAACCCCCACCTCTCCCCCAAAGCACCCTTCACGTAGCCCCCATGTTCTGCATCTTCATCCACTTCACGTCAACCCTACCATTCCTCTCATATTTTCCTCCATCTTTGAATCTAGTCTTTATATACAAAGGAGGGACAAAGGTGCACGCGTAATGCCCAAAATAATGTCCCGACAGCTTCTAGACAAAGTTGTCATCTTCTCGTATCACTGAGTTTTGACGATAAATTTAAAATGACTAAGTTTGTTTGGTCCTCATACGACAAAATTATTTCAGTTAGGCTGTGACATGATTATCATACGACAATTTCGTTCTATGTTGTTTAAAAGTAACAGTTTTAACACGCAATATTATAACAACCACTCAGAAAATGCACGAGGTTACAATATTCTCTACGAAAGGACATATCGAAATCTTGGGATGATGTATACAATAGTGACATCATTGTAAATGACAGGCAAATGCAACAAGCAAGAACACCTGTACCTACTCTCTCTGCTCGGGGAGACAAAATCTCAAGAAGAGAGTCGAATAAAGCACAGGTAGCTTGTCATGAAGTCTGCTGAACCTCATCAACGTCAACTTCTTGCAACTGCACATCAATGCTTCACAAGCAGTCTTTCGACTACACACATTTACTGCGGGCAGAAGCACAGCAAGTCTACCACAGTCTTCAGTAAATCAGCTCAAGATGTTGGCAAAGCAGGAAGAATTCTAGGAGACCCTGCAGCCCCACAGCTTTTGCTAAATCCCTGCTGTCGATAGCAACTGTGCGAGTTAGTCAACATGAAGGTTTCTTCGCCTGAGAAAGACAAAAACGTCAACTACAGATACCGTCTATGTAAAAGCTTCAGCTGAACGCATTTCTCACAACGCTATATATCTTCCACAACCGTTTCTTGGAAGCCGTTTTGGCATAAAATGACATCTAAATCAAACAGTCTCGAATGAACGAACACAGTAAGTCAAAAAGGCGCCAGTCACTTGGTCAAAAAAGAACGTTTCAGCACAGGGAGGAAAAGGTTGTGCTCCACGGCACCCTTCCTGGTCAAAGTTAAGCCGTCTGAAAGACACTCGTGTTGAAAACACCTTTACAGTCCAACGCCACAAAGTCTTTTTTAAGAGGCAGAAGTGGTATTTCCGAGGCAATGAATATTACGGAAACTCTCTGAGAATTACCCAAGTGTTGCATTGGGCCCGTTATTCAGAGCATAAAGAATGAGGAGCTGTCAGGGCTGAAGGGCGTTGTTTCTGTTCACTCCACTCCGCACACAAACGCTCGGTGCAAGGAAGCCATCCATCGTGCTCGAGACGCCCGGAAGCCCGCGTTATCCGTGCAGCACATCTCGCTCTGTGGAGCACGTCATTCACGAGCAGGCGCCCACCACGATTAGTGGTGGGAGGCAGCGGTTTGCAGAGTCTTCCAGAGAGAGTGCGGAAAGTGGCACTCGAGCGTGAGTAGGCTCGTTAAAGAGGCTGCGACTCTCCTGCTCATCCTCGGGGTGCTTTCTCAAACGCCGTGCATCGTTGAGGCAACCATAGAG
Source organism: Theodoxus fluviatilis (assembly GCA_034096865.1). Taxonomy (NCBI): domain Eukaryota; kingdom Metazoa; phylum Mollusca; class Gastropoda; order Cycloneritida; family Neritidae; genus Theodoxus; species Theodoxus fluviatilis. Next base: position 86,178 of record JAWQFJ010023884.1, on the reverse strand, counting down.
TTCATTAGTGAATGTCTTCCGTTAACTCTTCCTTTAAAGGAGCAACACGAAGCGCCGCTGCCGCCGCCACCGCCACCACCACCACCATCACCACTATCAGTAATACCACTTCCACCATCACGACCACCACTATCACCACTACACCACTACCACCATCACCACTACTACCATCACCACCACCACTACCACCATCACCACCACCACTACCACCACCACCACCATCACTTATACCACTACCATCATCACGACCACTACTACTACGACTATTATTACCACCACCTCTACCGTCATCACCACCAACAACAACACCATCACTACCACTATTACTATTATCACCACCATCACTAACACCACTACCACCATCACTACCACCATCACCAATAAGAACATTCCTTAATGCTGCGCTTAAACTCAATACTTTTACACTTAATATGAAATTAAACATTCTTTGGACGTAGTGGGACTTTATTTTTCTGTAATCCAACAGCTTTCAAGTACAAATGATTATCACACTCCATTTGCTGATTCATACGGTACTTTAGCATCACGACTCGCGTGGGCATGTTGTATATTCCACTTACAGACTGTCCACGCCCAAAAAAGGACGTTCTAGAACCATGCAAAAAGTGTGCATGTTTCTCATGTGCAAAGTGTCTTGTTGCTTTGTTGCAGTCATTTCCTTCTTAATCTTGTGCGTTGAAATGTATGTAAAAAGATGAAGTAGTATACAAAAAAGACAGTCCAAGGACACAGGGAAAAGTGCAACTTATTCAACACTTCAGATGACCATAAGCACAGCAAAGTTCACTGGAATCGGCACGATGCCAAATAACGATTCATAGTAGATATGGCGGTTAAAGACTATAATCATATTGAATTGATAAAATAAGTTATGTTACTGGTAAGACTACTCTGAGACTATTATAATGACAGCGCTTTCACAACAACATGCACATATCCTAAAACAGTGCATACATTTTTCTCGGTGGCTGCGTCTTTGGCAACAAAGGATAGAGTAACAATCTTTTTTTAGTATAGCTCTAAGGCGGGAATATCAGTCATGTTTCGCTGTCAATGTGTGAATAACGATTTGCAGAAATAACCTCACGCCTCACGCCTCAATCCCTGGTCGGAACGATCGTTGGGATGCCAGGCTGGATGATGCAGATGGTCCGCCATTTGTTTCGGTTTTGAGTTGCATGGAGAAGGGTGAGGACGTCTATGTCGGTCCATTGTTTGACGTTGTTCATCCAGGATTTCCTTTGTCGCCCGCGCTTCCTCCCTCCCTCAACTGTGCCCTGGAAAACTGTCATGCCGCGTGGTGTGGCCATAACATCTCAGCTTCCTCCTCCTGACAGTTGTTAGCAGGGGCTCTTGTTTGCCAGCCCCGGCTTGCGGAAATAACAACAGCTATCATTAATGTTTCCTCATTCCCGTTCTTCTGGGAATCTTCTGCTGATAGCTTCATTCGTATTTCTCTCCTAAATGATGACTGAAAAGGTGCCATTATTCAGGTTATTGGGTCTTGCGACTGAGTGAATCCATTGTCCTGATTCTTCCTTCTGCAGACAGATTTGTCAAAATTAGGAAAATCTGTAGTCCCAGCTTGTCTTTGGTCCAGGCAATCTGAAGCCACTCCCTCGGCAGGGTCGCCTGAGATTGCGGCAAGACCACTCCAAGTTGTTTGTCCGCCGTCATCCCTAGATAACCTAGGCACGCACGCGCTTGCTACGTCAATTTCCACAGGGAGAGAGGTCAATTAGGTTAGCGTTGTTGACAGTTTTTTCAAATAAGAAAACGACAGACCCACCTCGAGGTTGGGAAGCTAGCGTCAATAGTCACCGTCGCAAAACAATCACTTACCAATTAACGACAAACATTTCTTCTCCCCACTCTCCTCATAGCCGCAAAGCTGCTGAACTCAATCAAGCCGACAGCATCTTCACTTGGAGAGTCGTCGCAATGACTGCGTTAATGAAAGCATTCTCGGATCCCCCCAAAAAAAACTGTCAGAATGTTTGTTCTCATCTACATATTTCAAATAACTCATTTTACTGGATGATAGTTTACTACAGTAAACCTACTGCGCAAAACGGTCCACCAACGTAATTGTGCGTGTATGTTTTCTCTACAAAGACGGCCCACACGACGTAAGGTTTACGGGAGGGTCAAAAATACAAGCAACTGCGAGGAACATTCCAACGAAGGCCTCTCGCCATCAAGCCAGTTTACAGCCAGACACTCCAAACGGGAAGGACCTCCAAAGTGCACTCTCTGTGCAGAGACGTCAACATCCCTGAAATGCAAAGTGCGAGGCCTGCTTTTCCACTCCATCGTAAAACTCCGTCCCACATTCCTCTGCTCCCGCCGGAGAGAGGATGCGACCACTACTTTACAAAAGGTTCATCTTTGCCTTGTTCCAGTTTTACCTTTCCCATGGGAAAGCCGATGAAAAAATAATGGGTGGTAGAGAGATTGCAGGAGCGGAGCCCAGGGCCAACACCAACAAACAACCTGAGAAGCACGCGGCTTCGGTCCAATCGGGACAGAGGTATGGACGTTACGAAGAGATGCCCCGGAACATATGCCCTATCGCAAATAAACCTTACACCGCAACATCTATCCAGCTTGTCTTCGGCACCGCACTTTTACGTCAACTTTACGATTCCCCACTCAGAATAGGACAAACCTTGTTGAGCACTGCATGGGTCGGACAATCACTGAGTGCTACACATCAGACGAGGTGATTCTATCTACAGGTACCGCCCTTTCAGACACTCTAAAAACCAACTGATGAATTGGCACTGGAATATTCAAAAACCAAAATCTCGCGACGCATAAGCCCCCCTTTTTTCCGACGTGCTTCGGAACATTGGTTGGGCAAAACAGAAAGGAAAGCGCTTTCAAAATGAGAATCACTTCAAAGACGGCACCACTCTAAGCATGTTGCGGTTTTTCTCACTTCGAGCTCGCATGAAAGTGGGCGGTAGACTAACCAGGACAAAACAACTCGTTTCTATACCTGTTCCTCTGACAAAGAGAACAAACAAACTTACTTCTCCTCGGAGTTCCCCGCTTCAAAACTAATTCATCTAAATCGTAAGCTGATACAATAGTAATCCAAGATAGAAATTAATCTTCGTAACCGAGAAATGAAATCCGTAAGCGTTTCGTTTTAGGAGTCAAAGCGAGTTTACTGGAACATTCTGGTTTGACATCGTTGCAAGAACGCCTACGCACAGCGATGAGATGTGTCCATCATGCGGGACGTGAATAACTGCAACATAGACATCAGAAGGGACGGGTTGCAAGAGTGTCTCTAATGTGGTAAACACTCAACAGATGAACAGAGGAAGCAAGGCCTAATGAACTTTACATCCCGACATTTAGTCTACAAATCAAATGCAGTGTAGATTCCCGTAATAACTTCGATTACCAATATCAAGCGCCGATATCATCACCAATCTACAACTATCATATTGCATATATCGAAGAAACTCATCTACTATCCACGTGCACAATTTAGTCACTTCCAAAAATAATATAATCTAAATGCATTGGTTATAATCTACTCTACAACTATTACCATAAAAAGACAACTACCAAACAATAATCAACACTCATTTGGCCTCGAGGCTACTAAAAATACAATCTCTTGAGCCATCAATGCTCATTCAC
>JAWQFJ010023884.1:62500-77500 GCA_034096865.1 Theodoxus fluviatilis | reverse complement strand
CCACCCCACCCCCACCCCCTCCCAACACCTCTTCTCCCTTCTCCCCCTAACTATTTAGGGTCTGCAAGCGTTCTCTTTGGTTCTGTTATCTTCTCAGAACAGTGCTAACACTCTATAGGCAAAACAGAAATGCATTCTTAATGATGAGCTGATAAAGAGAAATGAAGCACGCCAACATGATTTGTGTGATGATAATGACGTGTACGTGAGTGTAAGTGTAAATATGTCTTCGCACCATCTTATTCTTTGTATGACGAAATTAGGTAATCCGTCGTTTAGATGGTAATGTACGCAAAACTAGGACCTGAGAGATCATATAATACAAGTCAATCACTTTGTTCATTAAATACATGTATCTGGGCTGAATGCTTACTCCCCCACTCACTCACTCACTCCTAAACTCCCCTTACTCGCTCGCTTCCTCAGTCAGTGAAACACGCTTGCACGCATGCAAGCACAAATGCGCCCGCTTGAAAAATCACGCTCAAACACACACAACACACACACACACACACCCTCACACACACACAGACACACACACACGTACGTATACAGACGCGCGCATGCGCAAGCACGCTCGCACACACACACACACACACACACACACACACACACACACACACACACACACACAAAACGACTGCATCCTTGACGTATTCACCGCAAAAATGATGCACCTGCACCCTCAAAGGAGGTGATGTCATCACTGCACAAGAGCGCGACCACCTCTGCAGAGAACGGCTTTCAGGGTGAACCCTGTGCAGGAAAGGAACTTCCAAAACATCAGTGCCAAATGCCTTTCGCCGCTTCGGTTTTTCAGGTTAAGTGTGGCAAGGGAGGAGTGCTTAAAGGGAAAGGGGTATCATCCCAACGGCATGTTCCAGCATGACGTGTCTGAAGTAGTTTTGACGGTCCTCCTCATCCATGAGTGCCAGAGGGCCAAGCCTGCCGCTGGGCAGCAGGTCTGAACACTGAATTCTAATCTCAGGCGTTGTCAAAGCCGCGTGCAGCCCTGGGAAACCGTTAACGCAAGAACAAGAGAGGGGGGGGGGGGAGGAAAGGGGAGAGGGGGAGAGAAAGAGAAAGAGAGAGAGAGAGAGAGAGAGAGAGAGAAAGTGTGGCAAAGACAGAGAGAGACAGAGAGACAGAGATACAGAGACAGCGAGACAGAGACAGAGAGACAAAGAAAAAGAGACAGAGACAGACAGGGACAAATTGAGACAGAGACAGAAAGAGAGAGAGAGAGAAAGAGAGAGAGAATGAGAAAGAAAGAGAGACAGAGACATAGAGAGAGACAGAGATACAGAGACAGAGAGACATAGAGATACAGAGACACAGAGAGAGAGTCAGAGAGAGACAGAGACACAGAGAGAGAGAGACACACACAGACAGACAGACAAAGAGAGAGAGAGAGAGAGAGAGAGAGAGAGAGAGAGAGAGAGAATATCCATAAACAAACGCGGTTGCCTTTGAGAAACCGCTGTGCATCTTCGTTGAGGGAAAAACCCTAGCGTGACGAGACCCACTCCTCACACAAAGAAGCCTGGGACTGCTGGAATCATTGTCTTTGGGGGTACAGTTCTATCCCCTTGTCGTCTCCTCTTTACCACTTCAGTCGTTGCAATGACAGTGCAGTCCAAACCTACCATTCGCGCTAACGGCGATGCATAGCTTCACAGCTCCAAAATGAAGTCATGCTGTCCACATCATTTGGCGACCAAGTTCGACGCGAGAGCCTCACGACTGCACATCACCTCCAGACTTGTACACGACTATGCTAGTACATGCATGCAAACATATGCAAATACCATGTGAATTAACGGGTACTCATTGACCACAGGTAACGGAAAAGCGAGCTTATGAGTACATGCCACTTTCAAAGACTACACTTAAACACCCACAATAACCATCTACTGCTTTATATTAGCCTCGATTGTTCGACGTTGGTTACAACAGGTCGAATGCACTTTTTCTGTCCTTCGCATTAATAACAAATGCAATCACATACCAGAATACTTGATCTTAATAAAGTGTGTGAAGATTCGCGAAAATAAAGAATACTTTACTAACTTTTGCAAAATACCTGGTCCATCAATGACAAACACAACTCTAATGCTAAATGTCAAGCCGCATTGAGCTGTAGTCCGGAGAGCTGGTGTCCCAGCTTAGCCTTGTAGAAGTGTTTATTCTCCCGGGATGCTAACAGATCGAAATTCATTTCGTTCCACGACCATTTTGGATCTTTTTGAGTTGTGAATACAGGTGAGCGTCTAATGGCACGCCTGCAGCATCATCCTTCATTTAACTCCGCTCTACTGCCATTCGCCAGAGTGGTTTCAACGAGCAAATGTTTAACAAAAGCTTACGAGTGAGTGGGCTGCTACATTCGATGCAATCCTCGCTACGTAGCTCTGGCTTGTCGCAGCATCTGATTATTTACACCCTTGGCACAGCGGAAGTGAGCTGCAAGCGATGGTCAAACAGAGGAGATATTAGGTTGGCCAATGCTGTTACATCACTCTCATATCCCAACGGCGGATCCGTAATTCCAGTCTGTTTATCGAGGTTTTCATTCACCAAAACAGGCCTAAAATTACAAGAAAATGCCTTATCTGAGTTGTTAATTTGTCGATTTTGACGCCGGGTGTTGGTGTAACATCGCAAAGAAAAACATAGAACGGGTTTCATACCCAGTGTTTCAACGTGATGAAGACCTGGGCCGAGCATATTCTCAAGGGAAACTACCAAACCGGGGACATGATTGTGGTAAATGGGCATACTTATCCTGCTCGATGAAGTGTTATGACAGCTAGCGCTACGAATTCCATTTGGAATTATGATCGTTTGCAGAGCAAAAGAGTGACTAGGGAGTAAACAGAGAAAAACCGAATCGGGGGCGGCGAGGTTTGAGTAAGTGAAGGGATGCTGAATGGCAACCAAGAACCGGGAGTAGGAATGGGGCAGGTATGTGATGGGAGTAAGTTGAGAGGGGGCATTGAAAATGGAAGCTTGGTATGAAGGGAGGAGGATGTCCAGGGGAGAGGGTGGAGATTGGAGGCGGGACAGAGTCAAGAGTGAACATTTCGAGCTTTGACAGCAGTGGAGTACGTCGATGCCAGACAACGTGACGCCACATTGAGCGGCTCGGCGTCAACCGGGGACACGCTCCGGCCTAAGATAAACACGCATCACGAGCAGCCAGGGAAAAAGAGCGTGACGCCAATCCCCAGGCCTACCCCAGTGATCCCGAAATAATCCACGTAACATTGAGTCCACTGCACTACTCGTCAGATGTTTCCATCAGTCTCATCAAATCGAATCCCACGCCGTGTCGAGTGCACTCCAATCGAACATGCGACCAGACGACCGGTTGTTTTGCAGGGTTCTTTGGCCTACTCGCACACTGTACAATAAGAGGAGCATGAAGAGAATTGTGTTTTTCCCCATCACGTTTTTCTATGCCCGCGAAGGCAGCGGAGGATCTTTTCCCGTAATTGTTACACATACAACGTAAACATTATTAAAAGTGCACCTTGTTTCTGACATGCCTTCTGTCCAATTTACACATCGTAAAAATGAACAAAAGAATGACTGAATGTACGAATGAAGTGTCACGGCCTACCAGCCTTTGCACGCTGCGTAAGCTGCAGACTACAACATCTCTCGCGCTGGTTAGAATAAAAGCAAGTCAGCTCTTGATTTCCCTGTGGATCCGTCTTTTACGAATTTATTCTTATCCCCCAACAAACCGGGGCGTATTTTGTGAGTCCACAGTTCGTATTTTACCTCCAAAACGAGAGGACAATCATTCCAACGCCAATTCATTGCGAACAAACAACGCTCATTAAGTTCAGCGGTCAATAAGTCGAAGGTTATTAGTCCACAATACATCTGCGTCAGCGCAGCACGAATACAAATCTCCGGGGCTTCAGTGAAGGTTGAGTCAACCAGGCATTGACGAGAAATCTCAACACTGATGTATTTGCCATCTCGTTCTCTTCGTCAATGGGGCAACAGTACACGAGAGAGAGAGAGAGAGAGAGAGAGAGAGAGAGAGAGAGAGGGGGGGGAAGAGATACAGAAGGAAAGGGATACAGAAAGAGAGAGAGAGATGCAGAGAGAGACAGATACATAGACACACAGAGACTGAGAAACACTGAGTCAGAGAGTGAGAAAGAGAGAAAGAGACGGAGACAGTGAGAGACATTAGAAACAGAGTGACTGAGCGACTCTCTGAGAGAGAGAGAGAGAGAGAGAGAGAGAGAGATGCAAACTGAGAGAGACGTACAGACAGATAAAGAGAGGAGAGAGAGGAGAGAGAGAGAGAGAGAGAGAGAGAGAGAGAGAGAGAGAGAGACAGAGAGAGAGACAGAGAGAGAGGCAGAGAGAGAGACAGAGATAGATGCAGAGAGAGACAGATACAGAGACACAGAGACTGAGAAACACTGAGTCCGAGAGTCAGAGTGAGAAAGAGAGAAAGAGACGGAGACAGTGAGAGACATTAGAGACAGATTGACTTTGCGACACAGAGAAAGACATAGAGAGAGAGACTGAGACTGAGACGGTGAGACAGAAAGAAAGACACACACACACACACACACACACACACACACACACACACACACACACACACACCTCATCCATTCTCCCATATATACACTCGCCCAGTTCGTCTTCCCAGCAATTAGTAGAACATTAACCCCTTTGCACGCACTGGCCCGACCACGGCGGCGTTGATTAATAGAGATTAATCGTTCGGAGTTTCTAGGAATCCCCCACCTGACACGGCACTCAATCCGTCTGGACCATCAGGGGGTTCTTGCCAGAAATGGGTCACTGGGTGCCAGCCACTCAACGTTGGAATGTGATCCTCCTCCACCCACTGGCGTGAAAGTACACCAAGAACAGGCTAAGTATGGTGTCTCTCGAGTTGGTGAAGTGAGGATATGTTGCTTGATTAATTGGGATGGATGCGCTGCAGGCGTTCGCAAGGGAAGCTCGGGTGGTATCAACTAACATCCACACACAAAGTGAAGAGAGTTTCTGGAAGTATCAAATGATGAGGGCACCTCAAGCTGACTGACAACCAAGCCTTCCAGGATTCTCTCCTCATTTCAAAACTGCGAAGTGAGTCCCTTTCGAACTTTTGAGCTATCAGCCTCGAACATAAAGAACGCGCGGATTTCAGCTTTACCTGGTGAGAGTTATTCATCTCAGATCTCTGTTTCGAGGATCACCAGAAAGTCAGTCCTTCTAGCAAACCGTCACACCTAAAAAGTATCGAACCATCGACCAACATTACACCAACAACTTCCACAAGTTTCCTTTCAATACGTGATAGACTTTCGAGCCGGAGACTGCCTCTATATAAGGTCGCCACTGCTCGGGAAATACAAATTCATAGACCTACGTGAAGCCCTGACACTTATCAAGCAGTGGTGGTCCATGTCACTTTTACCGTCAGGGATAATCCTGGGTCCAGTGTAAATCAGTGGTTTATCGAAACTTTCGGTGCGGTCTTCATTGTGGGAAAGTAGGAGTACTCTGAAAAGCCGTGAAAGAAACCTTGCGCTGCTTCAATGACCTGTCCAAATTAAAAGCCAACATCTTTAACGGAAAGAACCAAGCTGGGAGGGCCCCAGGCACTTTTGACAGGAGAGAAAACTTGAGGGAGCATGCAGACGAAATCTGCAGGAAGAAGGTGAATGACATTCCTAATGGATTCCTTCTCGTCCAGTTTATCCGCTGCGAGGCTGTGACGACTACAGTGGGATGGCAGCGGGTGGGTATAGGGATGACAAGAAGGCTGTGTGTGCCGGGTGGGATGGGTGGGTGCGGACGAGGAAGTTGGGAGAGGGGGGAAAGACTCTTGCAGGGTGGTCGGTGCCTCTAGGCTAGGGGGGGGGGGGGGGGGTTTCAATAGAAGCAGACCTGTTAAGCAAACAACAGCCGCCTGGGAAAGGGACGGTCAACGTCATGGCTATTCACCAGCTCTCTCGGTTGGTTTTCCACCGACCCCCCACTCCCAAACAGTCCTCCTCCGGAAAGACCTGGCACAACACGATGGCGGACGGAACTGTTTGAACAGCACCAGAGCCTAATTTCTGTGGATGGCGCCGGCCTCATTCTCGCCCCACCATGGCGTCCACAGCTGCCAAGTCACTGGAGGCGTCGTGACCGTGGAGAAGACGTCACGAGACCAGACGGGAGCCAACGAGTTCGAAGACGTCTGGCAGGTTGGGCTTTGTCGGTGGCAACCGTCGATGTAGATTGGTCAATACAGCTGTCAACCTGCTCTCACCCCGTCCCAAAAAGCTCCTCATTCGGGCTTGCTGTCGTTTCTGGATGACCTTGGTAAGAGAGGATAACCAAGCACCTAGCGACCCAAATAATATTTGCTTCATCCCCAGGGGTAGATGATACAGTCGGTTTGCCTCGGTAGGGAATCCATTTAGCGGGAAGTGTTATAACTATAAAGAATTCAACGAGATGGTTATCTTGACGCATCTTTGAATGTTAGGTGTGAATCGCTCATAAGAGGCCGCACATGCAGCTATAAATCAAAGTTACCTCACGCATGCCACTTCTGCTCCAACTCGTTAAACTCGTAAAGTTTTCGAGTGGTACTTCTCATAAAATTGCTTATGAGAATCCTCTTGGCAGAGAGCTCAAAAAGACACGTTAATTTGTTTCGAAAGCATCTTCATCCAAAAGAAAACCGGGAAGGGAACATCTATGGAAAGGTTTAAATGGGATAAGGTTCCCTCTTTTTCCTCTCAACGATCCATTTCTCCATTCATCTCGGCACCTATTCAACACAGTAAAGCTGCTTACTAGCCTTCGCGTCCTCTTTGTCGATAGGCGGCTGAAAAGAAATAGTTTCCCTAAATAAAGTCCAATAGCGTATGATTTTGACGTACGGCGATGGAAAAACTTCAGCCTAAAGAACGTACTCGTTAATTTGTTCTCGACACTCTTTTAACTAGCTGAAATGAATTCGTGTCAAATCCCAACTTGCCAGACTTTTGGAAGTTTGGTCCAGAACATTTCGTGCACGAAGTTTCAGCTGTCCAAAAGCTAACCATCAGCTCATTTCGAAGAAATAAAGCTCATCAAGTTGCTTGCGACATTTTTATTGTGTCCCTAGCTGTTGTCGTTCATGTTGTTGTGCTGTTTACGGGGGTTGAAGATGGTGTGCAACAAAAGTTCCTTCTTGCTCTTTTCACCTGCTAGCATGCTTCAAGAAAAAGTCATACTAGAGTTTCCAAGAACTGATCAACATGTATAGCCTGCTGTACGAAGGAATTCAATGCATTTTGTGATATTCGCTCGTAACAGTCCCATCAATGCAAAAGGGGGGAGGAGAAGGTACAGACCCTGAAGCTGGGGACCAGCCGTGAAGCGGATGATGCTACTTTGGCCATGTTCAGGACTCAGTCGATGCAAGGAGTACTTGCAACACCTGGACTCTCTCTACAGTCAGGAAGCGGCCATCTTCAGTTTTGAAATCAAGCGTAAAGCTGGCATGGTCGTAGTGGTTTTTTCCATGCCTGCCTATATCGGGCCATCTTATTTCGATTCATTGGAATGGTATTCAATGGTGATCGTAATACATTTTCCACATTCGGCTCATATTCAATACACTTTTCTGTTTAAGTGCACACGCAAAACTTTTCATTTTACTATTGACGCTGCGAGTCCTATCTTCGCCATCGTCCTGTGTCTACACTGGTTGATGAACAGCAAAGACAGTCAACAGTGTGTACAACTGTCATGGTTTACCTTGATCAGAACCAGCTTTCCGCTTGGCTGGACTGATGACCTTCAGGTGTTCTCCTGAATGCAGGTCACTATATTTCAGTAACGTGTCAAATCCTCTCTAAATATGAATGTTAACGCATTTACATGATGACTGGTTTTCAGTTTGTGTGATGCATTACATAAGCTAGACCGACGGACCTTCCCTGTACGCTGACCACTTCAATACGAATTTGGGTAAAAGAGGACAGTAATTTCCAAAACTAAGATGCTAGTGCTCTTATTACAACAACCTGCCCCGATGATTGGCAATATACAATTCACAGCTTACAACTCTGAGAAAACACATTTTAAGGAATGTATCAAATGTTCTATGAGTCATAAACAAACCTCACTACTAACCAGTGTCGATATGTACATTTGTTGTATTAATCACACTGACTGTTTTGGAGGGGGGGAAAAGAGCATCGAACGGACATCTTCGCGCAATGAAAAGTAAACGGTAAAACTCCTCATATCTGTAGGAAATAGGGAACAACGTGTGCTTTTTACAATTTCTGTTGGACTGGAGTCGAGTTCAGCTGACTTTGGGCGGTAGTTCGTGTTTACCGATTTCTAGAAACCCGAGAACTCTCGGTGCTTGAAAGCGAGTATCAGTACAGGTGCAAGGCGCGTGTCCTGCCTCAGAAACCTGTGCCATGGGGCATGCTGGTTCCATCGCTCTGCAGGGAGGCAGGGAGGCAGGGATGCACTGTTGATCCCGCCCTGAGCTCATCGCTTTCCACCCTCGAAGTAGATCACGTTCGCAAATTTAGGGGAATGTCGGCATCTTTCACTGCTCTTAATTTTATAATGGAGCTCGCGGCGAAGGTTTAATTAACCAGGATCAGTGACTAATATATTCACGGCGTTTGAAGCTGAAGTTAGCGACATGTGCTTGTATGAGTGAGATGGTGGGAGTGTATTTTCTAACTTTGATCTCTCTCATAGATGTGGATCATATATAATGTTCACATAATTTGTGAAACCACTGAATCTTTCATAACCCTTCATCGACCAGCTTTCCGAGAGGTCTAAATTAGTGCTGGCTCGTAATCAATGCCCACAACTGGAGCAGATGTTCGATAATGGACTTGATCAACGTGTCGGCATGTTTCTGTCGAGAGTGTACAAGAGTAGGAACGTATGGTAAGTGGAATCTCGTCGTGTACTCCCGTTTTCACCTAACTGTAAATCAGTTTACATACATTTCATAAGCCATTACGTTTCAGACTCTTCATGAAGAAACTTTTCCAATAAAGTTAACTAATGTTGGTCTGATATTATGCAAACCACAAATGAAGTCGGTTTGCTGCCTGATTTCCATCTGCGCACGACTGCCTCAAGAGTACTCAAGGGTGAAGAAATGGCAGCATAGTTTGTCGTCCAATCTAATGTGTACAAAAACACTCTCCTGCAACACTTTAAATGTGAAGACAATTCTCTGTAGAGTCTTTGGTCTGCAAGTCATCCTTCGGGTGCTTTTATATATGGGATCGTTGAGGAAAATGAGCATTGATGAGAGATCTACGGACGAGCAGTTCCCATCGACAAGCAAATATAAACACAAACTGGCGTTGGTCCAGTAAGACGTAAATTGCAAAATAAAAACACAAAATGTCGCAATGTTTATTTACTATGCTTTTTAAAGTTCGTGTATACAAAGTGCTTGAAAATAAGTGTGTGTGTGTGTGTGTGTGTGTGTGTGTGTGTGTGTGTGTGTGTGTGTGTGTGTGTGTGAGAGAGAGAGAGAGAGAGAGAGAGAGAGAGATATATATATATATATATATGTAATAAAAGATGTGATCAACACATGGACTTGTACATTGTATATGTGTAGTTCCAAATCTGGATTTACTCTGAAAATATTTTTTGATTTTGTGGAATTAGTAGAAAAGTCTAAGATGGTCACTTGTTTGCTATGCTTTAAAGTTCGAGCACAATGAAAAGTTTGAAAATGAATAGATGTCTTGTGGAATTAGTAGAAAATTCTCAGAAAAGTCTAAGCGTCACTTGCTTGCTATCCTTTAAAGTTCGAGCACACTGAAGTGTTTGAAAACGAGTAGATGTCTCTGTACATATGAGTGTGCGACCTAGCAAGTAGTATCAACATGACATGGATTTGAAGACCAAATAGTTCAAGATCTCGCTGTTTTGTACTATGTAAATGTATATCGATATCTCATATCAATCAGAACAGACTGGAACAGTCACGTGTATGACATATGATACCGGTGTACATCTGAATTCTAATGATGTGTTTAAATAGTAAACTTTTACTGTGATGAATCGTCGGCCGGAATAAAGATCATTTTATCTCTCTCTCTCTCTCTCTCTCTCTCTCTCTCTCTCTCTCTCTCTCTCTCTCTCTCTCTCTCTCTCTCTCTCTCTCTCCCTCTCCCTCCCTCCGTCCCTCCCTCCCTCCCTCCCTCCCTCCCTCCCTCCCTCCCTCCCTCCCTCCGTCCCCTCCCTCCCTCCTCCCTCCCTCCCTCCCTCCCCCTCCCTCCCTCTCTCCCTCTCTCCCTCCCTCCCTCCCTCCTCCCTCCCTCCCTCCCTCCCTCCCTCCCACCCTCCCTCTCTCTTTCTCTCTCTCTCTTCTCTCTCATTCTCCCGCCCCACCTCTATACCGCACCCCTAACCCATACTTTCTTCAGCTCCAAGATTCCCTTGGGTTTCATACGTCAGGCGCCATGGAGTGAACACTTACAAGAACAAAGTCTTCGTTTATTCATAGAGAATTTATTTATGCAAGACACCAGGCACTCGCCGCCTTTTCAACACTTGCTCCCTACAGGACGGCTGCTGAAAGAAGGAAAGCCTACGACTCGGTAGAATGAGAAGAAAGAGACTCTTTGATTCTCCTTCTCCACGCTTTTGGTTGTACAAAAACCATGTTCAAATTTGCGCATGCATTGCTTGAGTGCCTGCAAATTGGTGCATCTGTAGGGGGGTGCACAGCACGCCGTGATTGCACAGGCAGACCTGCACGGCGGTGAGTCTATTACCAACTGTGACGCTTCTAGTCGGAGCAATCAAAGTCGCTCTTCTCCATGAGCGAACAAAGACCTCATCTCCTTTTTTCAGCAAGATGCTGCTTCCAGGATGAACTGACGATTAACACGTGGGCATCGTCTTGCAGGTCAATACCATTATTTTCACCGCCCTAAAATATATGTTCTTGATCTGAGTCGTCAGATTTCTCCTCTAAGCCCCACACTCGTTGCAGTTGTCACTGACCATTACTCGAGGATTAATAATGTCGCCTCAAGGGATCGTCTGGGGTACATCTACAATCTTACCATTGTCTGCAGTAATACAGGCAACGACTCCCATTGGGTTTCTTATTAGCCCTTCTGGTCCCCTTGTTAACCCCTTTGATTCGCTCCAGCAAATCTTAATATGATTCCTGGCTTCCAGAGCGTAAGACTTCTCCCAGAGTATGACGGAGATGGAAGCGGAGTTAAACATGTGCAAACAGGGCACAATGCGCTGGAAAGAACAGTGCAGACAACGCAGGGAAAAGGTGGGCGTTGATGTATTATGTTCCTGCTCCTCGGCTCGTCAGAAGAAACCATATTCCAATCAATCTCTCTCTCTCTCTCTCTCTCTCTCTCTCTCTCTCTCTCTCTCACTCACTCTCTCTCACTCACTCTCTCTATCTCTCTCTCTCTCACTCACTCTCTCTCTCTCTATCTCTCTCTCACTCACTCACACACACACGCCCGCACGCACGCACGCACACACACACATCCCTCAGAAACAATATTTCTTTGAAGTCCCTTAAAACTTCTCAAAGTAGTTATCTCTTCAGGTAATCTCACTGATGTACCCATGTGTACAATGTCGCTTTAACCTTCATTTCAAGTCTCGCTGAGCACACACATTTGTTATATTGTCCATAAACCATTGCCTACTGCTGTACACTGACATCTACTTGATACTTATAATTATCTTTATCTTCTTTTTTTCTTTTTTTTTCTTCCGAACCATCCAAGATTGTTATTCTTTATGAGCAAAGACAAATCATCAAATAGGCAGAAATGCATAAAATTCCATCCTTGATAAATAAAAAAATCAATGAATCAATTAATCAATTCTCTCTCTCTCTCTGTTTTTTTTTTCTCTCTCTCTCTCTCTCTCTCTCTCTCTCTCTCTCTCTCACTCTCTCACTCACTCATTCTCTCTCTCTCTCTCTCTCTCTCTCTCTCTCACCTCCCTCTCTCTCCCCCCCCCTCTCTCTCTCTCTCTCTCTCTCTCTCTCTCTCTCTCTCTCTCTCTCTCTCTCCCTTCTCATTTCCGACTCATTACCAACATCCCTTCACCCTGCTTCCATTACTGCACGCAACCCACCTCCCATTCCTCCACAACACTCTGTCGTGCACTTTTTCGAGCCGTGCATTGAAGTGAAGGAGGAAAGCAGCGAAGGGAGCACACTATTCTTTAATCAATGTCCATTGTTATGTTTCCCTGGGAATTCCCCGCTTGTTTGTCTAAATAGGTGATGATGTCAGATGCCCATTGATGATGAAAGACAAGTTCTGGAGTACAACTGCGATATTTGTGTAAAACAAACACGGCAATTTCTTTTGGGAACAAATGTGTTTGTCAATGCAAATGCGAATTGAGATTTTGCGGGATGAAATCGTGACGAGCACCTCAACGTTCATAGGTGGTCTCTACGAGCATCCTTCAAAATTGTAATACAGCTCACATAATTCGGAGGGGGGTGTCAACATCTATTACTCCGTCAATGCGACATAGTAAATGGGTTCTACAAGTCTGCATGCAACATATTCTGAGCGTGTCGTTGTTCAGTGAGCTTGATGACGAAATATTTCCTTTGGGAGACATGGAGAATCAACTACTCTGAACGCTATGAATACTTTAGTGAGTTGACACGGGGGGAAATTTGGTCGACGAATTCTTGCATTCCAAGAAAACAGAGTCAATGAAGTAATTTTTTATTTACATCAGAACTTGAGAGCTTTGGAACAAAATGATGGAACGGTAAAGATGCTAGACGCCCAAGCTGTGGAGTACATGTCTGTCACGCAACATTACGACACTGCTTTTTCTTACTGGGGTCACTCTCTAAGTTTACTGTTACGACTTAATGTCCGCCTGATTTAATTCGGAATGAAAACCTCCGTTCCTAGGGCTGGCATTATTATGCAACCTTTCGTAAAAACCCATTCCTGTCGCAGTGGTGCCACATTTACCGGTCATGAAGGTCCTCCAGTCTCCACGAGTAGGGTGCGTTACTTTCAAGACAAGCCGACATTACACCATTTTTTGCTGCGTAATTTCTCATGGGCAATGCCTCATCCCCCTGAGAGTCGACATCTACAAGAGGACCACTCTGATAATGGATGGTCGTACAAGTCGGAACATTACCGTAACGAGGACACAAAAATCACACCCAACGCAAGCAACACCCATCTTCTCTTCCTCCCGAAGAAACCCATTACAGTAATTCGCCGTTTTCTCCCTACATTGACCCAAATCCCACGGGCCCTGTAGACGGCTCGCAGAGGAACCGAATAAGTGTCGTGGCGCTAATGCGAGGGCGGAGGAAAGCAATGAGATGGATTTAGCGCTTGTTTCGCGCTTATGCATGAGTAGAGATGCAGAATAATCATCCACTAGGCTTAGTTTGTGGCTAGCATTAGTAGTGATGTGAACAGGCAATGATGTACCAGAATTCAAAGAGCAAAATGACAGGCTTACATTCATTCTCAGCATGCACCGCTCAAAGATGTAAGTGAAATTCAGTAGTGCGGATAGTGACATTGGCAGGGAGCAATAATGTTGTTTGTACAACTATGCCTCTGCTCGACCTAATTAGTTTATGACAACGATAACGAACTGGAAGTACCAGTGATAATGGAGATGGCTCCCCCAAAGACTTTTTGGTGATAACCATAAAGACAGGTTTTGTGATGATAAAGACGACAGTATAGACATAGTCAGATAATGAACACGATGATAACGACGAGGTGACAGTGGTGATCACAAAAGATGGATTTTCCTAGGACTATTTTGACAGCAATACTTGACTCTACAAAGGCGACGACTACGGCGTCATGGCAACGTGCTAATAATAAGAGTAACGACGGCAACAGGAACGTTGATGGCCGCAATGCTTCTTCTGCTGCTAATGATGACGATGGCGGCGGCGACGACGGCAACGATTATCTCCCGCTACGTACGCGATTAGTAAGTGATCCTGATGCTCTGATAGTTCTGTCTAAGAACAAAACATAACCATATCTCATTCTCCGCTGACACAAGCCTGTCTTGCTCTTATCAACCAGGTAAGCCTTATTGCACGTATACAGCGCAAGTCAGACAGAACGTGATCCCGGCAGGGAGATAGGTAAGCCAGTAAACAGCAGCAAAAGCGGTGAATGTGGCTCTACGTCAATCTGCCCCCGATGGTTCACGCTTTATGGGCTCAAGCACATCAATAATTAGATCCATCCCAGCTTGGCCACTCAGAGGAGACAAGCATGGCGACCACGAGCAGGGGGCCAGCCATAAACACCGCGCTGCAGCCAGTATGACGCAAGATGCAGAAAACTGTGAACATCAGCCATTGAGTTACCTAAGATGCCGGGCAAGGACACTCTTAGTAAGACAGTGGCGTGGGGTAGGGCACTCTGTGCCACAGAAGGGGAGAGCAAAGTCTCAGCCTTAAAGTGTTTGTAGCATGCGCACCACAGAGAGCGAGAGAAGAGCGAATTTATCGTTGGCGATAACCATCGACCTTCTGCTGGGGTCATGCGGAGGTCAACGTCGACAAACAAGATAAACAACACTTATCATTTAGTTTTTGCCATAATGTGGAGAAAACAGTTTCCCTGAAACAAAACAAAAAAGGGGACGCACCAGAAAAACCCAGCAAAATTTTCGAATAATCGTTGGAGTCTTTGAGATCATATCGTCTCTTTTCCTCGTGTTATCATCAAGTTATCTCATTGTTCTCCTCTCTTCTCTGTCTCCAGCCATGTCTCCAGGGCAGTAATACCTTATCAACCTCCACGTTCATGCTAATTTCTTTTCCAGCTCTCCTATTTATCTTGCAGACGGCCGGTAGAGTGCTATCGATCCCAACTGATTAAAGAGCAGGCGGCCCCTGGGGGTAAATATTGACCAACCATTATGCGTAATAATTGCCAGAGGGGCAGTATTTGCACATCTAGC
>JAWQFJ010023884.1:5000-57500 GCA_034096865.1 Theodoxus fluviatilis | reverse complement strand
ACTTCAGCCCACCTTTCGAAACGTTTGCTTAACATTGAGGTGCAATACTTGCTTACGGTGGACAACAGAGCTGTTTCTCTATAGTTATGTGGGTCATTTTTCTGTCCTCTCTTGTGCATTGGGGCAAGTATAGATGCGAACCATACCCCTGGAAAGTGTCCACTTGAAACAGCCAGTTAAAGAGATCAACCAGAAATGTTATGGCCAAAATTGCCAGCCGATTTAAGCAATTCGCTCGCAATACTGTCTATTCCCGGTGTTTAACCATTTTTTATCCTTCTTATTGAATCTATAACCTCTTGCTCTGTTATTTCACGGTCTAGTGTATCATCACGTATTACTGATTACTCCCAGTCATCAATCTTATTGCCGCAATGTCGTGATTGAAAAACTTCTTAATGAAAGTCTGTCTGCATGTCAGTTTTTGTGTGTGAGTGCATTTGTTTCTTCTATCTGTCAGTGTGTCTGTAAGTGATTCAGTTTGTCTGCCTTCTTGTCCATTTGTCTGTGCGTCTGTCTGCGGGTCTGTCTGTGTACATGTGTACACATGTGTCTTTCGCACATGTGTCTGTCTGCGGGTCTGTCTGCGTACATGTGTCTCTGTCTTTCGCACGCACACTAGAGCTCCTTTCTCTGAGAAACACACGAGGACGCACGCATGTCAGGGTGTACACACACACACACACACACACACTCACAAGCACACACGCGCACGCACATATCCACACACATACACACACACTCACGCACACACACATACACACACTCACACATACACACACACACACACACACACTCACAAGCACACACGCGCACGCACATATCCACACACATACACACACACTCACGCACACACACACATACACACACTCACACATACACACACACACACTCACAAGCACACACGCGCACGCACATATCCACACACATACACACACACTCACGCACACACACATACACACACTCACACATACACACACACACACACACACACACACACACACACACACATGCACACTCAAGCATGTACGCAAGCCATATAATATGCGCATTTTTCATGTGTGTGTGTGATTTTCACAAACATCCGACGCCTCATGCAGACAAACACACACTACACAATCTTAAAAGACTCGGGAAACAAAAACGAATGTTCGTATTAACACTGAAGGTATGTAAATCACTGTGCACTATTTGAGCAGGTGATCAGATTGATTCTGCGAGTAAAGCTTTCTCTTAGAAACAACACATACAAAACAACCAGTTTTTTCAACAACTGCAACGCAAATAAATCTGTGAAGATTATTTACGAAACTATTTGATATTAACTGGCCAGTTGTAAAGATAATTCTCAGCACCTATCTTCAATGATTTATTTTTCAGGAATCACTGACAACACGAAACCTAAACGACGAGGGCATCGATCGCTGTATAATTATGTACATCTCAGGCAAGAATAGTTGACGCCCCAGCAAGCCATTCCCTCTGATGTCCTACGTCACCTTTCTGGAAAGGACACAAACCTGTCCACATTTCTCTGTTGCAGGTATCATAACTATGACATCATCATTATCCTTTCATTCTTGACAGAAGAGGTGTTGAGTGGGGGCCAGAGCCTAGATGCTATCTGTTTGGATGGTAGATGTCTGTTGTGACGTTTCTTGGGGTGGGGGGTATTTATATGGGAGTTGTGCGTGGACTGGGCTTGATCTGCCGAGGAACTTTCAACGTATGGATGGATATAAATGATCAGACTGTCCCGGCGTTCTCTGGTAGCCTCTTAGCTGCTTCGGGCCGCCTCTGGCTGTTACTGGAGAAGGCCCGGAAAGATGAAGCAACCAGGGGTTCAAGATGATGAGGGGGATCTGGTTTTCATCCATTCTCTCCTAGGAATCCTTACAACATTTCGAACGATTGGTGTATTCGCGATGATCAAGTGACAGTCTTACGTGACGTCTCCTTTTGAAGCCAACTATGTTTCGTGGTTATCTCTCCTACTCTTCGCGACACTGCGGCCTCTTTTTTTGCATCACTTCACCGCCTCCTTTTCCTCTAGAGTTCGTGGTGCTGGGGGTGGGAGGCTGGAAGGAAGGTGGGTGCTAAGGTAGGTGTGTGTGTGTGTGTGTGTGTGTGTGTGTGTGTGTGTTATGTGTTTGTGTGTGTGTTATGTGTGTGTTTTATTGTGTGTGTATATATATATATATATATATATATATATGAGAGAGAGAGAGAGAGAGAGAGAGAGAGAGAGAGAGAGAGAGAGAGAGAGTGTGTGTGTGAATGTGTGACCGACTGAAACATTGTCAGGCTCGTAAATCTCGCTGCCATGAAAACTCTCAATCTATAAACAATCTTTTCAATATATTATTTCGCGATAAAACTTCCAAACGTTGTTTCTACTCCCACCATCAATCATGTCCTCACAGCCATTCAGTCAACGCCTTCGTCTCTGCGCAGCCGTTTGATGAGTGTGGTGCGGGCGAGAAGGTAGGTTTGCCATATGGCGTACCGCGTCACCCCTTGCTGAAGAGTCGGGCGGATCTGCAACGGGAATGCTAAACACCTTTAGCACACTGCGGCCGATGAGCTAGGATCGCGTAACCATACAGCTCAAGAATCAGCGATTATTCTCCGAGACTGACGGGATGTCATAGCGACAGAGGGTTGGCTTGCGATACCCAAGCTATGCATTTAAAAAAAACAACAAGGCGGCGCCCTGAAAAGTTTTACAGCTTTGGACATGCCTTTCGCATCAAGTAGGAAACCGTTTTCGGCAACCATCACCGCGCTGTTCCTTCCCATCTCCCTACATACAGCAGACGGTGTCGTCGCTCTCCTCAACGCCCGACGCCATCGAGTGTGGGCCATGAATAGAAGAGGTGAGGGGTGAGTGTGGGGGTGGGGTTCTCGAGCTTCGCCACGCCGGTTGGGAAGACCTTTCTCTGGTATGCAGAGACAGTCTGCTTCCCCCTCCTCCACCTCCTCCTCCAAGCCAGTCCAGCATGCTTCTTTCGCCTTGCCTTGCGTCGCTGGCTGACGTCCTCGTGGGCCAAGCACCTCCAGTGAAGATCTTACTCCGAATGGCAACATCATCTGGACGCAGTCAATTACTCAGGCAACCATAGGGGAGAGAACAGGGAAGTAGAGAGAGGGTTTTTTCTCGCTGTTCACAAGCCGCCGCCACCGCGAACAGGCCGCTAGTTTATTTTCGTTTCCCGGCACGCAGATACTAACTTGAGGGGAACAAAAGATTTTCATTTCATCTGCTGCCAGATGGAGTGGCGGCCAGACGAGAGAAGCACATGGAAGAACGGAATTCCAGGCGCTGTTTTCGCCGGGCCCGGAGAACTTTTCTACTCTTTCGCTGCGTTCTCAGACAACAGGGGTGCTGGAGAACAGCGGGGAACAAGACGGGAGATGGGCGCAGTGTCATGCTAGGTGATAGCAGCTTCGGTTTCTGGTTTTGCCTCGTCACCCCCTTTGCACTCGATGTCAAGGAGATCGTTTCCGGGCCGTGACGAGTTATATGGCGCAGAAGATTCGTTCACCGGTTGAACTTTCTGTTGAAGAAAGTCTTCAAGATGCATCTTATCGTTGCGAAAATGGAGTGCTGAAAATGGAACCACACATCAAGTATGTTATTCTAATAGGGTATTTGCGGGTGGTTTCGGGGTTTTTTAATGGTCATATCTGGTTCAGTGAATATCAATAGCAATGTTTATCCCGACAGGAAGATTTACAAGCTCTACACAAGGGAAAATGAAGGAGGGAAAAGCAACCACGCAAACACTATTGAACACATTTATACTGACAGCGAGCGATGAAAAAAAATCCTAACAAGAATTCCTATGTCGATCCTCCTTCCTCCATTATTACCCTCATCCCAGTCCTCCTTACACGACAGCTGGGCCAGTCAGCACACATCGGACGCATTTGAAAGTCCGATCACAACTTGGGTATTCGCGGCGTCCGCTGCAGACGGAAATGAAGAGAGTCCCTCCACCCGTTCGTCATAGAACTCTGTCAGTTCCACATGACCCCAGGGGAGGGGGAGGGGGGGAGGGGGACGCCGCTCCTGGGGGATAGTCTGGAGTGGAGGTCACTCAACCAGCGTTCTGGGGAGATCAGGAGGACGTCATTAACGGCCTGCGCGGGATGGTACTGTCCTGTGTTAATGGAGCAGCGTGAAATGGACAACAGAGGACAAAGCGATAGATCCTGGTCCAGATCTGATTCCTATAAACCTGCCCCTAGTTACGCCTGGCACGCAAGATGCCAACGACTGGTAAGTCCGTGCTCAGAGAGCCGGTAAAGAGAATAACAAGTCATATCAATTTTGATGTTCTTTACTGGTCTAATTATTTGCAGGCTACAATATCGCAAAGACCACTAAGGAGGAAATTGTCAGACGGACAGCGAAAACCCCAAGTAAATCTATGGATGACCCTGATTCGATGGCTGCATCATTCCAGGAAACAGAAGTTTTCTGCTGAAGCTAACGTGCCTGACGTGACCTTCTCACTCAAAGAGTGCATTAGACCGCTTCCTCCACTAGTGAATCCTCGCCATTTCTCCACGCTCACACTGTAAACAATCAGCAACACGTGAGAGCTAGAGGGAAAGATCGGCCTCACAGTTCTCCACGCTCACACTGTAAACAATCAGCAACACGTGAGAGCTAGAGGGAAAGATCGGCCTCACAGTTCTCCACGCTCACACTGTAAACAATCAGCAACACGTGAGAGCTAGAGGGAAAGATCGGCCTCACAGTTCTCCACGCTCACACTGTAAACAATCAGCAACACGTGAGAGCTAGAGGGAAAGATCGGCCTCACAGTTCTCCAGTGACAACCCTTGGGTCATTGTGACACTGTTCTTCAGAGCCGAGAAACTTTACGCCAACATCCATGGCCTCCACAAATCTGGTCGTATAAAGCGATCAAGACGATGCTTCGTAACTTTCCCTACATTCCACAGCAGTGGCAGGAAAATTGCTCGTCCGGGACGTTTAACGGCGAGATTTCCTGGGCCGCCAGTAAAACCCAAGATGCGTTGAAGGACAACGAAGGTTTGGGGGCGAAGCTACTGCGTTTTGTTGATCGAAGGACAAATCCATCAGTGATTAAGGGAGTGTATTCTCCTTCCCAGGGGAATGCCTGAATGCCGACTGTTTTCGTCTGACACTGGGTGCAAGAGAGGCACCCAAGACGTTCCGTGTCTTGCGCTACGCCTTTGATTACAAAGCTTGCGTTCGAGGGGAAACGAAGAACAGGATTCACTTTGCCATTGATTTATACTGGCCCACTGCGAACCCGGGAGCTTTTTTGCGTCCCTCATGGAGAGAGGGCCCGTGAAAGAATGGCCAGCACAAATACAATCCCAACTAAAGGCCCCGTAAATGCCGCCATGGCACACAGGAGCCCAGCGATTTCTCGGCAATGACATCGATCTCAGATCGCCGTGCTCGCCTGGACCCGATTATTTTCTTCTCGGACTTGACAGCCTCGACCAGATTATTTTCTTCTCGGACTTGACAGCCTCGACCAGACGGTCACTTTATCAATCTTCATCTAGAGGAGCGACCAGAAAAAGCGCTGCCCTTCCTCGATTTCTTCGGCATGCAACGGTTCGGGTTTCGGAAAAACAAACCCCGTCCCAAACAGGAACCTTATGACGCCTTGTTGCCTACGCATTGAGTCAAAACGAGACGAGAGGGAGAGGAGGGGGTGGGGGGGGGGGGGGGGGGGAATCATGACGAGATGACAGAACAGAAAGGCTGCTGTCCACACGTTCCATTTTTTTTTTCGTCTCTTTAATTTTTTTTTCTTCTTCGCTTCATTAAAACAGCCAAAGTGGATTTCAACATGACAAGTGATAACGAGGAAAAGAACGAGATTGAAACTCAGCAAGAAGTGAGAGCTGAAAAAAAAGAGTTTGATGCACAAAGGTGAGCAGACGTTGCCACGGAACAGTCATGAAGCCCAGTGAGCTCGCAAGAAGTGGCTGCACAAGAGCAGCAACCCATTATTGATGTTTTCGTAGCATTTTTCCAAGACAAAGAAGAATTAAACTTTCTCTCTTTTTCTGTCTTTACTTCAATCCTTCCTGTCTCTTTCCATTTTTCATTCTTAACTTCCTTCGGCATTCCAATTGAAAGTGCTAGTTCAAACAAAAATATTCTTCAAAGGTACAGTCTGGGTACTCTCATACGTACGTCTCATTGCTAGAGAACGCTATGAGCTTGTGACATACATGCAGGGAGACCTAAGAAATGCGTCATATTAGAGTGAATACGAGCGATTAGAAGCCTGTGAAGTTACTCTGAAAACTTGTAGGCGTCTTTTTTCCATCTCGGTATTTTTGCTTTCAAAAAATCTCGCACTGTCCATTAAAAATCCATTGTCCAAAACAAAGTCTGTACATCCATGCGTTCCAATGTTCTTAACTAAGTTACCTTTCCTGCAAGAGATTCCTTCCACGTGACCTACTATTCGTCTACATAGCATAGCCAGGAAGAATGCTAATTGAACAAAGGACTAGGAGCACGTGTAAACATCTTCCTGGAACAGCCAGAAGAGTCACGGTGTCCCAGACAGCGCCACTCGGGAAGCAGCGGCCATGAAATGGTCATTGCCGCTCTCCCTGACCATGACACGGCAACTGGGCTCTCGAGAGAGGTCTCCCACCCAGATTGAGGCTCTCTCTTCCCCCCCTCCCCCCCCCCCCTACTTTAATGAGCAGGAACCACAGCGCTTCACGCATTGGTCACGGGGTTTTCCATCCTTACGTTCATTAGGAAGACGCTGTCATGAGGCTGTGGGTGTTTCTTGGACCTCTGGGATTGCATTGCCACATCAAATATGGCAGAAATGTACAGAGCTACGTATAGATCACATGCACGCAGATGTGTGTCCCAAAAGTCGTTACAATTTATGGAAAGCAACCAGCTAGCATCATTACTGATGATAACCAGACCAAGGCTGTAATAGTCGGCTAATGTATGTGATGAATAACAACGCACACTCCAGCAAACATCAAGATATAAATTGTTTGTCTAAGCAACCTTTTCAGCTGAGCAATCACCTGGGTCACGTGTCGCCAAAAATGCACCCAATAAGATCCATTTAGGTTTCTTTAGTTTCTCTAAATAAATGGCTATGTCTGTCAGTGGCACTGTCCACATTTCTGATGGCCCTCTGATGACGTTCAATAAGTACCTTTAAAAAACACAAAGGGCTGCTTCTTTTACATTTTGATACTGAAAATCAGGACTTCGATACTACTTTGATACTTGAAACTTTCGGAAATGTAGCGACATTTAAAAACACAAACATAATTTAAAGCAAATATTTTGAAAAAACAAAACAAGCAAAAACATGAAACACATATACTAAGACAACTATGCCACTCGATACTGTAAACGACTACTGTCGGCAAGACAAGGCTAGGCAGGCTTGGGCTTCAACAAGGTGAACATTTGCCGTCCTTTCCTAGCCATTCTCTGAACAGTTGATGGGCGCCAAGCCCTCCGTATCTGGAGTTTTGCTCAGACGATCCTCTCCAAATTCTATGCGCCCTAAGATGATTTCCAGCCCAGCCAAAGGTGCCTTAAACAGTTTCAGCCTGTCTTCTTCCACGGCCTTGTCACAAAGACTCCTCCAACGCCTCAGAGCAGTCTCCACACATTTTATAAACTCAGCTTGTAAGCCGACACTAGGTCCAGTCATTAAATTTGTATTTAAAAAAAAACAACTTCTCCCTGGCACATATAGATCAAATAATATTCTACTTTTGTTTTTTATGCACAGGTAGTTTCTTTAATCTAAATCTTAATATTTAAATGCCCCCTACAATAAATGTATATGATCCAGAGTATATAATGAATTCTGCAATGGAATTCAATGACGTTCATACGTTTGTCAGGCAACAAATACAAACACGCTGTTTATGATTTCAAACTGATATTTCGGAATTCTCCTGCGGCAAGTTTGATCAGTAGTCGTGTGTAACTGAAACAAAGACTATGTCAGCTTGCAATCTTATCGCTCTGCAGGGCAGATAAAAGAAGACACAGAACAAATAGATCATTATGTCTGCAAAGGAAATGACGGCAAGTACCCCAGGGACATCAGGACACAGCAGAAAGGCATAAGAAGGTCCACGATACTGATAAAACAGGAAAGTCAGGTCAGAAGGAAAAAGCAACAAAAACCTAGACAGACAGGCAGGATAGATTACGGTTGGGCTGACATATGACTAGGGCCAGAGCAAGACGGTGCCTAAGAGACAGAAAGAGGCTTTAAAAAGACGACCACATACAGATCATTTCGATAACCTGCAGAAAGGGAGAACATAAACAACAACACGGATATGACATGATGTCATGCACCAAATCCTGGAGAGCACACTGATATAAAAAGATGAGGCAGATCCTAGAAGGTGTGTCAAATAAATGGAGAATCCCAGATCAGAAAATACAGGTCAGATCTGATTTGGAGAGGCAGGACAGATCATCGGTATATGGGCAAGTCCAGTCACTAAGACCCCCAGTCAAAACAGGACAAACTGGGATAGACAAGGATTTCTGAAACCAGGGAAGGGAGGTAAGGCAGATCAGAAATGTCAGGACAGGTTCAGAGAGGCAGACTAAACTCGGAATATAAGATCAGCGAGGGTGGGGCAGTCCAGAAATGCAGATTTCAGAAGATTAGACATACCACGAATGCGGGTCAGATTATGAATAATAGCTCAAAGAAGACACCACAGATCAAGGCATGCCAGACAATTTTTTTAGGCAGATCAGAAATGGCAGATCAAACACGGCATTGCAGACGATACATGCAAGACCAAACTGGGCGGGGCGGATCTAGATTTAAAGACCAGTGGGTAAGGCAGAACTAAAAATGCTGGACACTTAGAGGAATCCCGAGTGAATGAATGAAACAGCATATCCAGAATGCCAGATCTGTGAATGCACGACAGGAGAGGTTGGCATATCTATGAATATCAAAGCAAATGGTATGATGTATTTGATTTGGGACAGCACATCAAGGGAAGGCAAGGCTTATCAGGGACGGCAGAACACATTAAGGGAATCAAGGCAAAAATCAGGAAAGAAAAGAGCACATGCAAGCTGCCAGGGTCTCACATGGCCCCCAAAATCCAGGCCAGTGTTTGGGCGGGACGTTCTCGGCGTGGAACCCAGTCCTCCCATCGCGTGTCCCAGTCAAGCGTGATCGATGCTTTAGCCCGAGACAGCTGATCGTGTCCAGAACAAGAACCAACTCGCCCTGGACAACGTCAATTTAGGCCCATGCATGGGGACATGCCCTTTCCGGCTTTGGGCCGTAATGACAGGATAAGTACATTACTTGGACATCACTTCCGGCTTTCACCAGAGCGCCATGTTTTCAGATAAGGTACCATCGAGTGCAGGCTACGGCCACAGGGTATTATTATCCACCAACTGATACAGGCCGATGTCAGACAGATCGAGTGGCCGTGAGGCTATCACGCGATTGCTTATGCTTTCTAGGTAAAGTGGTTCGTAGTGCGTGGGCACGGCAGAATGGTAACCAGCAAATGGAAATCTGCTTTATAGACTAAAGGCCAAGCACCCTTTTAGAAACGACACCTGCATCAAGCAACGTTGAATTTGGCAACAAGAAGACTGATCAGTTTTCTTGTACGTGTATCAAAGCAAGGGACGCCGAAAATATAACCTGCCACAGCTTCTTTGTTAATCAAAAGTTGTGATAAGCTTCCGAGAGCGAGCGACAAGCTCATTTATCACTCAAAGAGAGCATATTAATTGCAGCACGTTCTGGAATGTCGCTCTCCATTAGCCTCTCGCCAAGGCGACCCTTGATCAATACAACACCCGCCAAAAATTATCTCAAACATTCTCCAAATCTCCGCAAACGTCACTCGCACTCCCCGTGATAAGGTGAAAGGTCAAGGATGCCTAGTTACATGCGCCGTTTGACATGTCGGAGATTCCTTCACAAATGAAAAGAAGTCGTCCTAGCGGCAAACATTGCTGAGAAAATTGGTCCTGCTTCCTGTAAAACATCAATTCAGAGATACACGAGCATGCACATTAGTAAACAGCAACTACAAAACCAGTCCTATCTTCACTTTTATTTTCGGACGGAGGGTCGGGGGTCGGGTGTGTGTTTGTGTGCGTTAATTCTTAACATGCAGTCCTCCTCCTCCTCCTACCTCCTCCTCCTCCTCCTCCTCCTCCTCCTCCTCCTCCTCCTCCTCCTCCTCCTCCTCCTCCTCCTCCTCCTCACCAATCAGTTCGGAAGCCTGCAGCCTACCGTGAAGGTCAAAGACAGAAGCTCATTTCGGATTAGGGCTTGCCGGGGTCTTGCCCGTCCTGTTACGTGGGTGAACAAAAACCATTTGACTTAATTTGACTCCAGTTACCGCCCCTTACTACAGCCCACAGGCGGGGAGGGGCTGGAAAATGCCATCGCCTCCGCCCTGCCTTTCCAGCCACTCCACAAAAAACACGGCAAAGAGCTCGTGCATTAGTTGCGGAGCGACGGGTTAGGGGCTCGATAGCATTCAGCGATTGCGCATCAGCCTTCCAGCCTGTCTGCCTGTCAACGAGTTGGAGGGAATATGAGGCTGGTATCGTTCTGTTGCCGCCTACCTCCTCAAAGCAACTGCCTTGAGTGATTACGAAAGAATGGTTATTAAACGCTGTGCTGTTTTCAGAGGAAACAGTTTGCGGGTCTAGACAAGCAAACAGACCAGAGATGGCTGCTTATTTCACACAGGCCACAGTAATTCTTTTCGAGAGTGACCAAAAAAAGGACACCGGAAGCCAGGAAATAAACTTTTGGAACCAATTTCCATCACAGCCGTGAGACATGCAAGTTGGAGAGGAAGAAATATTCCTCGTGCAGTTTTTATAATCTCCAGAAATGCGGACCGGGAATTGCTAGTAAAAAGAGCGTCTATAAGAGCCAGACATCGAGGATGCAAACAGGCAGTGCAAAAAGAGCGCCAAGCAGTGGGAGACACAGAGGATGCAATAGGGCCGGGGTAAATAACTTCTACAAGTAAGCGCAAGACAGAGATGATCGCGAGAGCGTAAAGAAGCTAACTGGGCGCATTCCCAGCTTGCGCAGCCTCCCTACATTCGCCCCAGGGCATTCCTAATCTTCTGCAGAGAAGGAAGCATTAAGGTAAGCACGAGAGGCGTGCACGAGAAACCCAGCGTTTTTGGTCTCTGCCATCTCAGTGAATTATCCAACTTTTGTCTTGAAATCTAGTCCCCCATGCAGTGCTCTGCATTCACACGAATTTTTCATTTTGCTCACCGTCTTTGCGAGGACAAAGCACCTTAGGGCAGAATGATCAGTCTTGTATTAAACGAATAATGTCTAGCTTGAAATTGACTTTTTTCTTGGAGAGGAGGGGGGGGGGGGGGGAGGGGGGGGGGGGGCGGAAGGGCGGGGAAAGCAAGAGGTTAAAAGAATAGTAATTTGTCATGATTTTGTATTAACGATGCTCCTTTAACAGCCTCAACAAGGAGCTGCTTCAAGAACATTTGCCTTCTCACGCCTATTAATATGGTTACGTGCAATACAGTTCTGCGCTGTTCTTCAAGGCATTCCAAATATGAAAAACGTGAACACACAAAAATCAACTTATTTCTGCCATTATCATGCTTAATTAGGGCTTGGATCTATACTAGAACATAAAGCTGGCCTACACCCCATTTCCTGTTGAGCTCATTAGTTGATCAGTTGCATTATTTTCTGCTTTACAGCGTGACCAGTTTTTGACTCGCACACTTCCGATTCCTGAACACCAAATAAGAACAAAGAATTACAATCGCGTTTATGGAAGAAAGAAGAGCAATAAAATACTTTTGCTGAAAACTTTAGAGTGCATTCTTCAGGTCCAGTCTCTAAGATTACCTGTCTTTTCATCATCACACTCCATGAAGAACAAAAAAAGTCATGACTGCAAAACATGAAGGAAACCATTGACAGCATTTCAGTAAGCAATGCAAGATCTGATTTTAACTACCACAAGTTTGATGAACATTTTTCAATCTAAAGGAAAGTTTTCGACACAGCATAAACTGATAATTTGTCCTGAGTCCTGTCCACATTATTTTCCGGTTTAGCAGAAAAATTCCGAGATGAAATGTCGAGAGTTCAACAACCAACTAAACATTTAGTTTGTACCCAATCAAAGCGGTCAATGAGTTGGAAATCTGGCAGGTCGCTTATTATAAACATAGTGCCGTGGTACTGCAGGAGGAGAAAGTGGTGAAGGTGGTCGTAATGGTGGTAAAGGCAGTGATTAAAGTGGTGGAGGTAGTGATGGCGGTGGTGGTGGTGGTGGTGGAAATGGTGGCATTAGGGGCGGTGGTGGAGGTGATGATTGTGCTTGTGATTTGCTGGTGGTGGGGTAGTGATGGTGATTGTGTGGTGGAGTTGGTTGTCGTGGCGGCGGTGATGGTTCCATTAAGTCGTCTCTTCGATCAAGAGGGATAAAATGGAATGTGATATATTTTTTAGGATTCATGTATCCAAAGAGGGCCTCCAAAACCCTCTATTTTCAACGATGATGTGCTTTTTAAGTCATTAAAAATAACCAACCAAACAAATTTCCTCAGCCTGCTACATCGTAGCAGAGATGAAGCAGAGTGCAACGGAGTGCAGGGATAATTACATACTGCCCTCCCTATGACGCGCTTTTCTCCACCACGTCCTTTTGCGACGTCCCAGTACCGAACGTCCACCCATTTTCCAGAGGGAAAAACAATTCTCGTTGACATCGTCTGGCTCACATTACCATTCAATCTGTTTGGCGTGAGAGAGACTGGTGGGTGGTGATGGAGAGAGGTGCGGCAACAGGAAGAGGCGGGGGGGGGGGGGGGGGGGGGGGTGGAGAGGGTTGTGGGGATGGAGGGTAGTGGC
Organism: Theodoxus fluviatilis; assembly: GCA_034096865.1. Taxonomy (NCBI): domain Eukaryota; kingdom Metazoa; phylum Mollusca; class Gastropoda; order Cycloneritida; family Neritidae; genus Theodoxus; species Theodoxus fluviatilis. Next base: position 44,556 of record JAWQFJ010023884.1, on the reverse strand, counting down.
GGTGGCAGAGGTCGGGAGAAAAGCAAGATTCAATGCATTCGAGGCAGGGAGTTGGAGTGGACAAGACGCTGTTGTGATGGGGAGGCGAGAGTGGAAGGGAGCAGAGATGTACTGTAGGTTCGAAAAAAGGAAAGTTGCGAATGGGGAGACCTTAAGCTAGCAAACGAGCATGGCAGGATGCAGTCGTAGTGGGGGTGGGGAAAGGGGAGGGGGGGGGGGGGGGGGCGAGATTTGGAGATATAACGTAGAAGGGGAGGTAAGGGAAGAGAGGAGTTGGTAAGGATGGTGGAGGCACAGAACGGAGAGACAACGATGAGCAGCATATACTAGGGCCAGGGCCTGTCGGAAGATTCACAGACAGAAAACCTTCTGGGTGTGTCTCCAACGCCCGTTGATCCCACACAACGCCAGTCGACAGGTGGTCGGGCAGCAAAGTCACCGGACGCTGCGTAGACCGCAATGCGCGGCATTGCAGGCGGGACGCTTCGTATCACATGCACCCTTCTTTGCCAGCCTTCCATTGCTCAGGACTGCACGCATGCTCGACAAGCAGTTCTCTTTCACGCCAGCGCGATGGCGCTATTGATGAAACTCACCATCAGGTACCAGAAGGCATTTGGCATGTGGAAGAAACGTCGGTCACTCAGGCGCAGGTACAATACCTTGCAGGAAATATCTGCTGTCATGGTTTCTTTAGCACTCCCCCCTCATTCCCGTCTGTCATACTATGCACACCTCAGGCACGGAAAAAAAAGCGCGCACACACGCACACACATACACACATTCACACATACACACGCGGACAGACACACACACACACACACACACACACACACACACACAAACACACACACATACACACAGATCTCTCTCTCTCTCTCTCTCTCTCTCTCTCTCTCTCTCTCTCTCTTTCTCTCCCTCCCTCCCTCCCTCCCTCCCTCCCTCCCTCCCTCCCTCCCTCCCTCCCTCCCTCCCTCCCTCCCTCCCTCCCTCCCTCCCTCCCTCCCTCCCTTCCTCTCACAGAAACACGCACACACATTCACACACATGCTTCCACACGCATGAGTTTGCATATGCTGCGCACATTCTTACAGGCGCTTGAACCTAGATGTATTTACGCGCACACACACACACACACACACACACACGCGCGCGCGCGCGCACACACACACACACACTCACACACAAATACACACACACACACACACACACACACACACACACACACACATATATATTTCAGTCACATCTCATTCAAACCCACGGGAACGATAAAAAAATACGTTGTTAAAATTTATTTATACTAAGAAAACCTTTGTTCATAATTCATGTAAACATGTCTGTGTTTCTTTCGTATTACAGAAAGCATAAATCCAATCCACACTTATTTTCTACGATGGCAAGTTTTCGATTTCCTGTGCAGTTTTTTCCTTCAAAGAGCTAAAATCGAATATCATTGTTTTTCAGAAAGAGTCATCGGAAGAAAGAAGAGCGCTAAATAGGTAAGCCATCTATAGTAAAGTAAAAAGCAATAAGTACAAGTAATCCCATCAGTGAGAATGTAGTACAGAGCAAACTGCTTCCAGTGCACAAGATGGGAACTGAAGCTTTAAAACCATTGATTTTAGCAGCAGTGCGGAAGGTGAACGTGACCATTTTCATGCATAGAATTCTGTCCAACTTCTAGATTCTTCTGCCTGAGAACAAAGCCACAATCCCTTTCTTTTTGACCCAGTACCACCCCTTCACAACACAACTATTCCCCCTTCACCATACGACTACCCCTCCACCGCCTCTCAGCTAAACCTTGCCAAACTTGTGTTTAGGGAAGTAGATGAAATGAGAGAATTCTGTTATCAAACAATGATAGACGGTTTCCAGACAACTTCTGATGACGACGACGACGACAATGATGATGATGACGACGATGATGAATGCACCTCTCTCACTGAAGCTTTGATTGCAGCATTACACCAAAACTACCTAGACGGCTGCAGCTCCTGTTCAAAAGATCCCTTGAGAGAGACGTGGCAGTAACAAAAGCGATTGACAATGGTCACCTCCACTGCTACGGCATATTCGTTTAGTGCAATCCCAATATAGCACGTAAAGTAAGGAGAGAGTGTCTTCTTCCGCTCGTAAATCGAGTCTGTCCTCGAATGAGATAAGAAGTGTAGGTGGAAGAAATCATTTAAAAAGGAGAAGTCTCTCCAGCGAAAAGTCACAAATGTTAATGTCCTTAATTCTCTTTTCCAAGCCAACTTACATTTACGAAGTAGGGATCTACATCACTCATTAATACATTTCAGCAGGAAATTAACATACGAGTTTAAGATATAATTTTATGTGTATCATGGGAGTTTAAGGTATAATGTTATATGTATGCCTCTGGATGTTACTTTCTTTCAATTCTTTTGTCCCTCACTAACATGTGCCAATTAGAAACAAAGCGTTTGGCTTTACACAATATCATCGTTATTCTAAATGCTGGATCCAATCCCGAACATGAAACATCTTTGAAGACTTTCGAGGCCCAAGTTTCATCGCCATCGATCCAAATCTCCACTTCCTGGCGCAACTCCATCTGTATGTATAACTTCTTGTTTATTTATCACATCTTATATAACATTATTGCTCAGACTCGTGCATAAGGCCTTACAGCGTACTGATTTTCCCAACTAATTAAACCGAAATGAATGAACGGTAACGCCTGCAGGTAAATAGAAGCAGGTCTGGCTTGATTCTGCAATGCAATTGTGTCCCATCCAGCGAATTTCCGAGATATTCCTTTCTCAGAGCGCTTGACAAACTAGCCATACACCGTAAGTTGCGTAGAAAAGGCACATTTCAGAAAAGAAAATATTTGGCGTCTTCAACATGATTTCCATTGGGATGCTGCCATGACGCGACCAAACTTCACTGGCTCATGCAGGATGTCTTGGTGCACACGCCATCCGTGATCTGCCAACTGGCGCGAGCCTACAAGAGAGCTGATGGAAGATAGACAGATCCCTAGGGACTTGTCTAGTCCACTGCCACGCGTGTTTGATCAGAGACCACGAAAGCTGAACCAAGGCGCTGGCATTACCCATGAAAAGGCAGGGTAAACCAACCAACAGCCGGCCACTGACACTCCGCCTGATCGAGGAGCGGGGACACGCCACCTGCCACCGTGTGCACAGAAAACGCTGAATGGCCACCTGCCCAGGAAATTGATCGCTTGACCGCAGGGACCAAGCCGTGGTGCCCGCGGTGAATTCAGTTCCAATGAAATAAATTCCCCCGGGATTTTTCCTCCGCTGGCGGTGCCGTGACCTCGCCAGTCGACGACAAAAGCCATCGATGGATATTTATTGCTCCCCTTTGTCGGAGAGAGTCAAAGAAGTAAATCTTTAGCTCCTCGAAGGTAATCAGCGAGGTGCGTCCAGTACATCTCTCTGTGCCGGGCAGACGGCGGGCAGGGGCCGGGCAGGGAGCGAGACCACGGTGACTGATTGGCGCGGGCGGCATTGCCTGAATTGCTCCCCATACAGCGTGGTGCCTGTGGCCACAAAGACGGTGCTGCATCACCGGACCACGGGACCACTGGTCCGTGATCCAGCCCGTCTGCATCACGCGTCACCTCTTTGGCAAAAGGGCAACAAGATGGATGGGCCTGCCAGCGTAGCAGGGAGGGAAAGGAAGGGGAGCAGAGGCGAAGGAGTGTAGGATGAAGCTACTACCACGTTCTCTCTCTCTCTCTCTCTCTCTCTCTCTCTCTCTCTCTGTATGTGTGCGAGCTTGTGTGTATGTGTGTGTGTGCTTGTGAGTGTGCGTGTGTGTGTGTGTGTGTGTGTGTGTGTGTGTGTGTGTGTGTGTGTGTGTGTGTGGTGTGTGTGCGCACGCGCGCGCTTGTGTGTGTGTGTGTGTTTGTGTGTTTGTGTGTGTGTGTGGGGGAGAGAGAGAGAGAGAGAGAGAGAGAGAGAGAGAGAGAGAGAGAGAGAGAGAGAGAGAGAGAGAGAGAGTACAACTTAACCAATCATTGCCCAATTATCAACGACATATTAAATTTTTTCTTCCTTCAAACCTCTTTTCTCCGTTCTCATCCTTTTGAAAAATTATGTTCAACTTCCTCACGTTTCAACCCGTCATCGCTCACTAGCGACAGACTTTCTGGTACTCCATGCAAGAAAAACTGATAGAGGGAAAGAAAAAAGTATATTCCACAAGGGGAATGTGTGGGCGAGACGCATTAGTCGCAATACAGCGTCAAATTGATAAAATTGATGATTTTTTTTTCAAGTAAGCATCCGGTGAAGAAAGTATTTCGATTTGTTTTTTCATTAATAGCTTTCAACGAGAAAATAATTTTGTCTCTGAGAACTGTGAAAATATTCTTTTGTTACTTATTACAAATTAGATTTTTGGCTCGGGTCAAACTATGGATAAAATGGAACTTCCTCTCTAGCACGCTGCAGTCGTTTCGTTGAAATATCAGGAGGCCACAGAGATTGCAAGCCTGAAAATCCATACAATTTTACATGCGTCATCTGACGATAGTGTCTGTTACACCTTAGTCCCAAGTTTAACTAGAATTAAAGATACATAAAGATAGAAGTACTTTTACCCACCGTCTCGAGTCTAAGATTTTAATATGTGCGTTTAATTACTTTACAAAACAATTATATGTTTTTCACGCGCTCAATACTGATTAATACAGCGTCCGATAAGGTAAGATTGATACTGCATGAAGGCAGGGGTTCTATTATTATGCAGAAGCAATTTAATATCACTTCCACAATAACCCCCAAATGGTGATCAACACGAGCTAATGCTGTTTGCCTTAATACAGCAAATGCTGCACACATTCACACATACCCACCACCTACCCATCGCCTCCCCCCATCCTAATCTTACCTCTCCAGCAGAAAGTAATAGACACTAGCAGCATTTCCTGAACATACCGCCATGAGATCGTCTACACGACCCAATAAGCAGCCTGGGGGCTGAGGGCGGATTAGAGGTAGAGCAGCCTCGATTCGACGTCTTTGACCTCGCGTCCCGACGCAGACTTGAGAACGGCCATAAGGGCAGGCCGGCAGGCAGGCAGGGTGAGTGTCATGCTGCACTGGGCCGCAATGAGCGCCGCTGCTGCAGGAGCAGACAATGCCGAACGTCCTGATTAATCCTCCCAGGGCTTCTCTCGATCCGGCGGGTTGTCCAGGTTTCAAAGGGCAGTCCTGGCAGAGCACGCTGGAGGACTTAACGAGCATCGGTTCGTGTGGACGGGGGCCTCTTGTTGGCAGAGAAATCCGAGGTGCGCCCCCTCTCTCTTGCAAGGGCTCCTGTTAGCCATCCCCTCTCGCCCCTTTCCAGGAGTGGCCTCTCTCAGACGCTCGCTGTTCAGGAGAGATCTAGCGAGATGTGAACAAGGAGCAAGGGTTCTTATGCATGTGCAAGTACGGCTAAGTCGCAAAAGTACAGTTCTTATTGGGGTTCCCAGCATAATTGGGTTTCCTTGGCACCAGTCCTGGGTAGTCATTTGCTGGGCCTCACTGAATGGACGGACAGTGGATGCATTAGCGTCAGGTCAAATGTACGGGTGTATATCTGCAAAGCAAGATAAAGCATTCGGCCAAGAAAATCCGGCAGTGTCCGAGCCCAGTATTGGCTAACTAGCACACATAACAAAGCAGGGCAAATAACACTGTTCTGGTGTCCATCTTCACAGCCGTCGGTGGGTTAGTTTATGGCAAAAATCAAAATCTGTCTTGTACATGAGCCTTTCAAAATGTACAACATAAGAAATGGACTTATTGCCCATGAGAAATAAAAAAACACGAATCTATAACATATACTTTCTTTACTTACGGATAGCAAAAAATGTGAATGAAGTATAAGGAGTATTAAACTGGCAGTCGACCTGCACTCACGTAACACGCAATTGCTACTGGAATACATTCACAGCGCTAACAAACCTGGTATTCAACGGCACCCAATTCTCATTCTTCCTCAGCCACAAAGTCCCTTTACCATGGACAAAAACGGATATGTGCAACGATGTAACATGTAAACATGAATATATAAGTGCAAAAAGTGTTACTCATCTGGGATCATAGAATGAAAGCAGCAGATTGATTTCATCATTCCCCCTTATTCTTGGCTCTGTCTGGCCCGGGGGTCGGGCATGATCAAATGAAATGCAATGCATCTTCCTCACAATTTCATTTGCACATGCAATGGCAAGAAACGTACTCACATCATGCTTTCAGATGAGATGCAGAGGTTGAGGGGGGTTGGGGAGGACGACAAGAGGGTACAATGTGATAATAGAATAATGCTTGTAGGCAGCAACGACTGGTAGGAAAACCGCTATCTCTCTCTCTCTCTCTCTCTCTCTCTCTCTCTCTCTCTCTCTCTCTCTCTCTCTCTCTCTCTCCCCTTGTTTCCCTCACTGCTCCCACACACCTTCCTCAGTTCGTATTCATTACTTCCTTTCCAAGACTCCAGTTCCAATACCCATCCTTACACCGTGGCATTCCCAAAGCCCATTCTCCCTGTCCATGAGGTGCGCATCGCGGTCACCTCACCGCGACTCTCTAAGGAGAATCCCTTTGCTTCTGGGCCAAGGCGGAAACCGGAAGTTGGCTGTGTCTCATGGCCCTGGCCGCGGGGAGCTGAAGGGGAAAATGGCTGCCAGGACGGGTGGCCTCCCTTTGGCGGCGCTGGCATGCCTCATTAGCCCCACAGAAGCGCCATCAAGTCCCTGGGAGACAATGAAACGCATTCTCCTGGGCGCATCCGCCAACAGAGGCAGGAGGGGAGGAGGAGGAAATAGGTTTCTCCCGACAAGGACTCTCCTCCCTCCTCCCCTCACGTGTGGTGGGGCACTGCAGCATCTCCGAAAAGGGCCCGCGGGTCCCAGAGCCTTCGTCGGCCGAGTGCTGAGCCAACAGCGAGCCTCCGCCATCAATTACAACCTCGATTACAAATTAGTGAGGCAGGCAGCGAGCGGGCCATCCCCGCGCTAATAGAGACAGACATCTCCATCGGGCCCCAGAGCCGGCAAACACAGGACTTCAGCCGAGTTCACACGTGAGGATGACGCCTCTCCCTTCGGCGAAGGGCAGAGTAGTTCTGGCGCTGGGAGGCGTCGATGTGCCCGTAATGAACAGCGTGGACGCGATGTCCTCCAAAGATTTCTCAACCTACAGTGGTTTGCTGCTGTGGTGTGGATGCGCATTTACACCTCTGCGATGAGGAGGAGATGATGGGCGTTCTTGAATGGACTTGAATGAGAAGTGTAATAATCGAGAGAGAGAGAGAGAGAGAGAGAGAGAGAGAGAGAGAATGAGAGAGAGAGAGAGAGAGAGAGAGAGAGAGAGAGAGAGAGAGAGAGAGAGAGAGAGAGAGAGAGAGAGAGAGGGGGGGGGGAACGGTCGGACGGGCGGACGGACAGTGACGACAGACACTGACAGATGAACCGGTACACAGATAAGGTATACAAACAGAGAGACAACCATACAGAAAATCGGATACTCACACTAAGGGATAGGTGGACAGACGAACGGAGGAGAGTTGTAAAGGCCGGATAAGCAGACATGCAGTCCAAGAGACATTTACGATCGTGTGTATACATTAACACCGACAGATCGAAGAAAATATACACGCATAAACACGCATAAACACGCACGCACGCACATCGCATATATGCACACGCGCGCACACAAACACACACACGCACGCACACACGCAAGCACGCACGCACGCACACACGCACATACACACGCACGCACGCACGCACACACACACACACACACACACACACACACACACGGAGGGCGTCAGACAGGAAGGCAGACCTGCTCAACGAAACGAGTAAGGATTCTTGAATATAGGAAAACAATGTTTAGCGTATTGCATGACAGCTGTGCTAGGGGAAGACGTCACCAAAAGCTTCTCGGAGGCATGCCCACTAACGTGGATGAAACTGAAACGCCACAGACTCCAAGTATTTTCGTTGCTGTGCAGGTGGAGTCATAACAGCTGGCTCGGTACTGATAATATCAAAGTCCTTGAACGCATGAATTAAGTGAAGGAACCCAATGGCTAAGTTACTGGCCAGCACTGCAAATATTATGACATGGAGTGCTAGCATGTAGATTAGTTACGATGACACACCCTTTCAACAGCATATATTTTCCAACAGCAGAAAGCTTGGATAGAAAAAAACAAGTATATCTAAAGTGTTTCACTGCAATCCTCACAAACCCAGGCAATCTCTCCCGAGACAATAACGTACTTCAACAATGTCTGCAAAACGTTGATGACCAAGCATTCATCCATAACCATACATTTGTAAGGGAGAATAAAAAAAGTTGACGGTGATGACACGTTCCTTAAATAAAATGAGGAGGGGGTGGAGATCGGTGTGGGGGACTTGATGGTGGCGGAATGTTGATGTGGAGGAAGCGAAGGAAAAACCCAACAAGAATAGCACGGGAAGGGTGACCAACACAACAAGCGCGATTATCCCCTTTTCAGTTTTGCCTATGATTTCCCGTCCGGTCCCTGGGACGTAAATCAAAACTGAGAAAGTCACGCTCGAGCTCGGCTCGCCACGAAGAAGTGCAAGAACGCGCATGAAGCCGCAGAGCGGTCCGATAACGACCCTTTATCAAGTTAGTTAGTTAGCTCAAGAACGGGGCACAGACCTGCCTAGGTTCTGGGGGATGCGCTTAACTCTTTTCAGCGGGACGTCTGGCCAAATCAGTGAGTAATTACATCAGTTGCCGACACCAATTGCTTCATAAATCAACCTCTGACAACACGTCCTCGAGAGACAGGACGTGGACGCTCCAGATGATAAGGGCAAATTATGCTGGCGACTGGAATCTGTGAAAGCAGGAGGAAGCGATGGATGCTGGGTTCCGGTTACAAGCATGTGGCTACAGCACCAAGCCCTAGGTAACCAAAAGGTTTCAGCTGGGAAACATTGTGAGGATAGAGGGAAAATATGTATAACATACACATCATCACGGCTGTATATATTTTGGAACCAGCGTTTTCCCCCTATCCTTCTTTAAGCAACGGACCTCCTGTCAGACATATGTTGGTGGCAGGGCCACTTCCTGTATGTAAAAGAGAGAAATCTCCATAAAAAGACATGCAACGGACTGAAACTAGGCAGGCTGTCACAGACCGCACAGGAGCTGAAGGACAACACAAAAAAGCAGAACTTGGTCGATTCTTTGCTGTGTTCCTTCATTAGTTAGACGTCTCGCAGATGGAGCAGCGGTAATTGATTTTTTTCCCCTCAAAACATCATGACGCTGACATTCTGTGACATAAAAGAATCCCTACATTTTTCAAGGATTTCAAAACTCGGTATTTCCATTTCATCAGTTCTTTTCATATCTGTCGCTGTCGTCGTATTCGACGATGGAACAAAGGAGTGAGAAGCTGGAGAGCTGAGGGAACGGCTCCGTCGATCTGTCTGCCAAACTCTGACTTCAAAGCGTGAAGACGTGGGGCGCTTTGTGAAGCCAGCAAATAGCACCAAAACTAGGCTGCGAGGCAATAGGAATGCCACTTGAGGCGAGGGACAAGATGTGTTCTAAAAAGCGTCAGTGCCGATAACTTATCATAGATGCGTCCACTGCTCCGTCCTCTCTGTCATTCGGGACAATAGCCCATGTGAGTCCAATCTAACTGGGTCACACCTTAAATCAGTTAAATTTACACAAGTCCTCGCGATGAAGATCATATCAAGTCCTCGCGATGAAGATCATATCAAGTATGGTCTTCCAACAAGCAGAGAAACGAAGGGGCTCAAAACCCCGGGAACGTGGGGCGACTGAATTTTCCGTTAGTGTGGGTGTTCTTTCACGCAGTCGAAAATGTCGACTTGCTCTTAGTCTTCAAGGGTTTCATTCGCCTTCTGTGAATCTTATTATCACACTTTCAGACCACAATTCTCCCTCCCCTCACTAAACAATGGCGTTTTACTGCGTAGTGGGTTTGGCAAATTAAGGGGGTAGCTTTGGAGTGAGTGGACTAAGTTCAGAACAACTCTCCAGAGCATAACGTCAACCCATCTCTCCGTCACTGCGCCTCTGATGTGGGTTTTCACACGCCAGTTGTGGGGCGGAGCTGTAAATACCAGACTCCTGCGCTGGCGCTAGGTCTATAGGGGGCGTAGATCACAGAGCCGGCCCTGCTAACAAAAACAAGTGGTGATGGGACCACTTCGGCAGATGGAAGAGGTGCAACAACACCGTCACTCTGTCAGATCAGATTCCATATCGGTGCCTACGCGGTTTTCTATCCGGAGTCTACAGCCTCTCTTCTCGTTTAGTTTCCCCATGAGATCTGAATCAAGACAGGTTTAAAACAAACCCCACATGAAGATGACAAGGCTGTCAGATTACCTGTTTAGGAAACGGCTATTTCCTTGGAGGGAGATAGCGACGTTTGGACCCCGTGATAACAGAAGATCCCTTGTCATACAGTCAGCTTGCCTCCACATTCGAAACGACGTCACTGCATATCGTTCCTCAGGAATGGTGATGGTTATGATGATGATGATGACTGCGGTAGCCAAGCGTCAAAACAGCTCCAGGAAGATAAGCGTTTGTAGGCGCGCTAGAGTGCATCAAAGGGATTCTCGGTGTTGATGTCTATCTGTCAGGCTTACGGGTGTTGGTCTTGCACTAAACCATGGAAATTGCTCCGTACCGTTCATATGGACGTTTTCCATCAAAGTATTTACGCAAATACTCGACAACAGTCCAGGGTTTTCACCATCGTCACGCCTCATTTTGGCATGAGTACAGAAAAGCGAAGCACGCAGGAAGACAGACTTCCGGTCACTGAAATTAAACAAAAGAAAAATACGCGCACTGCAAGCCTATTGTAATACATTCTTCATGCGAGTTACTACACTAGGGTATTCTGGGAAAGAGAGAAAAGTCGTCTACTTGTTAATGGCAATGTTTTCTTCTTCTTATCCGAATAGAAAGACAGGAGCAGGTTCAACAAATTGCTTCTGATAAGACGACATCTCAAATTCCAACAACGATACGCACGTAGCACTTTCGATTAGAGGGAAAACAGACTGTACTCTAACCTAATGCAATAAAACTCATGAGCTTCTGAAAGAACCCCCAGACGAACATTATCTGGGAAAACAAAGTCTTGATTTCTCTATTGCCTCTCGACGGCCCTGCCGTTCTGTGATCGCAACTTCGGCGAGAAATTGCGACAGCTGTATAAACTTATAGTAATGTTGTTGTTTTTTCGGAGCATCTTCCTGAATCAGCATCATTCTTTGGGTTCAGAGAGCTCGTGTAGGATTATTGAATATAAAAAAGAGATAAATTAATTTTCCTTTTGCAAACAGCAACAGCTGAACAAATTCCAGGACCACGTGTTCTTGAGCGGTGACCAGCTGTAACTGACATCAGGTAATAACTAGGACGCAGTGTCGTGTAGTTCCGGGATATCATGGGCGAGGAGATCAGGTTAATTCATGTCTTCTTCCGATGTACGCGCATGTCAGCACTGGGGAACATCATGTTTTTACCTATGGGGAAAGAGGTGGAGAGGCCTCGGATGAAGACGTGGGGCGTGAGTGAAGGAGCGACGAGGGAGGCGGGGAGGAGATGCAAAAAAGGGTAGGGCGTGGGGGATAGAGACATAGGTAAGAAGATATTTACGTCCGGCGCAGTTCCGACCCAGGAAAACAACACAGATGTTCCGAGCCATAAACTGCAGCTTTTTCGAGACACAACGATGCCCTCGTTATCTTTGTGCCCAGTCGTGCCCGTGATTACGCGATACGCGAAAGATGTTGACGCCATCGAGTCAAGCTGGAGAGAGTCATCTACTAATTCCATTGCGCAGCGTTGCAAGTGACCATCTTTTTGATTAGCTATGGCAATGCTTTCAAAATGTAAACATTCCACGATATATTTTGCACTTGAAACGACAAGAACTCTGTCTAACGTTATCCCCAGCTTTAATAGTTCAACTTCCGATACGAATCGTATCCTGTTCAGGTGCCTTTGCATCAGTGCGCTCTATCCCGCTACACGTCACTCACGATGTTCTTCCCTTCTATCAAAATCACAGTCTTTCACAAGAAATTTACTTGTCAACACGTCCTGGTGCACAGAAAAAAAAGCTTTAGTATGGAAATAAATGCGAACAAACCAAAACGTTTCGCGGAGAGGAAAACATTCCCTGCACGAAAAATGTATAAACGCAAGAGACGAAAGTGATATCGCTCTTCAAGAGAGCTAAGAAAACAAGTCTCGAAAAACCTACTTTCAGGGTTCATTGAGAGAGGACCAAGGTAGACGCGAGACAGAAACACATTGGATGAGACATCTGAATGTGCTGGCCGGGTGGTCTCGTGCCATTATCATCTGAAGAGAGAGAGAGAGAGAGAGAGAGAGAGAGAGAGAGAGAGAGAGAGAGAGAGAGAGAGAAGAGAGAGAGGGAGGGAGGGAGGGAGGAAGGGAGGAAGGGAAAGGGAGAGAGAGAAAGAAAAGGGGGGGGGGAGAGAGAGAAAGAGAGAGAGAGAGAGAGAGAGAGAGAGAGAGAGAGGGAGAGGGAGAGAGAGAGAGTCCGCTGCCGCCTCCTTCACTCTCATCACCATCATCGTCGTAGTCACCGCCGTAGTCATCGCGGTCGCCGCTGTCGTGGTGGTGTTATTACCACTGCTCGTAACATCAGCAGCAAACGATGGTGGTTAAAACTTAGGATCATTTTGCCGAGTGCCAGGATGCCGCTCGCATCTCCCACGAAAGTCCACAAAAACACATCCTCGTCGAAATCCATCTCAAACCACTTTTCAAAAATCACAAGTAGGTTCGAACGAAGACACAAATCACAATAATTCTTTAATTTGGCCTATTTGGAGTCGTGCTGAGAAAATTACGCGTTATGACGTCAGTTCTAAGGACCTGACTCCGACAGAACCGACAGCGGGCAAGTTTGGGTGCTTGGGGGGAAAGTAGAAGAAAAAGTTCTAGGGTTACTCGGTGACGAGAGAGATGCGTTGGAAAGGCTAAAAATTCCGAGTCTGTGGCCCAAGCATAAACATGCTCAGCGCCTCCTCTTCCCAGACGTTATTGACAACTGCTTTCCACGCCCGTATCCCCAGCCTGGTGTCGGGTGTTGGAACACACCTTGACTCTTATCTCTGCAGGGCAAACCCTCTCCGGAAACGAACAACAGACAGCTGCGGCTGACACAACTCCGTCCAGTGTCATGCCAACGGTGTGGGCTTGCACTTGCTTCGCACGTGCAACACGGAAACGATTGAAAGGAGAGGAAAAGCTTCAAGATGTGGAAGGTCGTGCTCGACCTTCTGGAGTGTGGCCCGAATGATCAATGGCCATGGGTCTCAAACAATGAGAGTAAGACAATCAAACCTTTGCCATATCTGGCACAATAATAGACGAACACACACACGCATTCACGTTTATCTAAATCTATACGTACATATCTTTCACCCAACAAGCATTTCTTCACATACACACACATCATATACGCATATGCACAGAAAATCGTATGTTCCTCACGCACACTCGGCATCCAGGCATAATGCGCACATGCACATTCGCAAAGTAAACATGCACACACAAACACACGCATGTACATACAGGCAAGCAAACAAAAGGTGTATGCACACATAATGTATACTACTTTCGCAAAAAGTCTGTTACACCTCACAGTGAACACATTACGCGTGCCTTATATGAACACACGTAACCAAACATTAAGCACACATACATCCACAACAAGCATGTACACATATACATGTATGCAGACATACATATATGCATGCTAAACACGCACCAGGGCGAATAAACGAACGTACACACACATTAACGCACCTACACGCACACACACACACGTACACATACACACACACGTACAAACAATACGTACACACACTCACACGTATACATACACATATACACACACGCGCGCGCACACACTCGCGCGCGCACACACATATATACAAACACATACACGCAAACACACACACACACACACGTACACACACATACGCACACAGACACATACACACTCACACATACTTACACACACACACTCTTACACACATACACACACACTCTTACACACACATACGCACACACTTACAAGTTACACACACACAGTTACACACACGTACACACACACTTACACACACGCGCGCGCACACACACACACATACGCACACAGACACACACACACATTCACACACATACACACACACATCCACTTACACACACATCCACTCACACACACATCCACTCACACACACATATGCACTCACACACACACACACACACACACACACACACACACACACACACACACACACACACACACACAACCCAGGCATTTCATGAAGGTCTGGCACGCAGCACTGAGAAGCTGCAGCAACAGAGACTGCTGCCAACACTTTTGCGACCAACGACCTCTCGGAAAACAGGGGCAGGAATGACGAACGCGATGTCAACAGCTGCATCCGAAATGCTGAGTTGGGGGGGGGGGGGGGGGGGGGGGGGGGGCGAGCTTTAGCAGGCGTTGGCGGTGGCTGCCAGGACAGATGGGAATGGTGCTACCCCACTGTGCTGTTTGCAGAGATTGTCATGCACGCAGCGGGATGCTCCTCACTAGCGGGTCAGTCGTGCTCTCACTGCATGGAAGGGGGAAGGGGTCTGACAAGCAAGACAGCAATGGTCAACCTGGCGGCAGTAGCAAATCGTTTGATTCATGAGTGTAAGTCACATGGTGTGACGGTACGTCCTTTCCGCATTATTAAGAATTGTACACAAGTGGAATCAAGGTGACGGATTTACTCGTGTATACATTAAAATGATTATTTCTCCCTGTTTTCCGTGTGAGTTGTCAGAAGATGAGCTATCATACTACTACTGTTATGAATTGCATGTTTATGCATGTATTAAATAATGGACACTTAAGAATGTAGAAGCCAGCCAGGCCTCAAATATATGTAGTTATTAGAAAAGCATCCATGCCTTGAAAGTAGTTTGCTGTGGTGAAGCCGCGTGATGAAACAGTGAACAATTTCAAATTAAAGCGCCGAGCTTCCAGTATGAGTATCCTTGACATTGATAAATTCAACATATAGATGTTCAACGTGATTGGCCAACTTTTAAAGTTAGAGTAGGAAAAATGTGCTGGCCAAGCACGCGCCAAATCCCTATTACCCTATTGGATTAGAGGGAGTGAATTCCTGAGACTTTGAATGGAGACCATGGGAGAGGAAATAAAAAGGCTGCTGTCTGCTGACTCCAGGCTGGCACTCTCTGCTCTCCTGCTCCTGGCGTGGAGTGGAATCATCTGTGGCAAGGCCATGCCTATATGGGAGGAAGGACAGGTGACATCAGCCCTCTACCTCTCATCAACTCGAGCTCCAAGTAGTGCTGGCCTCTCTTGATGACCCCAGCACCAGCCCTCTTGGGGGAAAAAAGTGGGCCAGCCACAAGTGCAGATGCCTTTCCCTACCCCCTGCCAGACCCCCACCAGAAAGGACTCGAGGGGAGATGATGCAATTCCAACCCTCCCTTCTATCAGGACCCACCCCTGTGTCAGTTGTCACCTCCCTAGATAAGTTCTACCTTTATATTATAGGTTGGCTGGCTAATTTAGGATTAAATAAGTATTACTCATGCACGTTGACTTAACAACCATTGCCTATCTTTTCAAGCATTATTAAAATCATTTGGTATTTGATGTCTGCCCTCATCTTCTCTGTTGTCCTGTCCATTCTTCACAGGAGAAAGGTTAGTGAATGTAAGATAGCAGTGTGTTTCCCCTAGACCCCCTCTCAATTAATAATAATCAGAGCCCTGTAACACATGGGCGTTGCGTTTCAAAGCAGTACATGCATCATCTGCAGTAATGAAGGCAATGGCTCCTGATTGTGTATGGTTGCACAGTCACCGGTAATGGGGCGATGAGATCACGAGACACTTTTCTTCGCTAACTTCCATGACGAAAGCGGACCCACAGCGTGGACTTCTCAGAGGGATATAAGGTACCCAGGCTCCTCGAGAGCATTATGGCACGGTGGACATCGCATTTCATGCGAGTGGCATTATAATTCAATTTTCTGAAAGTATCTCTTTTCCATCCCCCCCCTCTCTCTCTCTCTCTCTCTCTCTCTCTCTCTCTATCTCTCTCTCTCTCTCTCTCTCTCTCTCTCTCACACACACACACACACACACACACACACACACACACACACACACACACACACTTGCATGCACGCATATATGTTGATGAGCAATTCCTGTCCTTGTTTTTCCGTTACTTACCCAAAGTCGTGATTGATTTTACTGCAACATTGTACTCATTACTCTTCCAATGTGTCTGCTGAGCTTTCGCTCTTCACTTGTCGTGTCTGCTGGATCTTTAACAACCCCTGGGTTGCTTTGTACTGATTAGACGTTCATGATCGAATGTTTTCACTGTGGTGGGCCGAAACATCGACTCTTACTTCCCACAAAGTATCTATTTTAAGCATTTAGGCCATGATCTTTGCAGCGTCTCTGTTGTGTACTACAAGTACAAAGACAATACTTCCCATTAATGATACCCATAAGCCGACTAACAAGAGAAGATTAAGATCGCCATGTGCAGATGACAAAAACTGTTAGATTGAGTGGGCAGTTTAAAAATCGTACATTCATTACATAACAGGACCGTTACTTGCCGAGCGTCGCTCTGTAAAGAAAAGGAGGTCTTAGTCAACACAGATGAAAATGGTGGTAGTCGGATTATACCACATAAGCAGTCAGATTGACAGTTGTTTTGGTGATGAAGACGCCGAAATCTAAGATTACTTGTGAATGAACTTCATTTTAAGATTTCGCGAGATAAAATCTGTTCATCTCTTTCCCGTAATTACAATTGATCAATTTACTGAGTGCATAAGCCTATGCGTACTTTTAGTTATAAAGAAAGTCTATTAGGGCCATGTCGAATGCGAAAAGTGTCTGCAATCATTTCTCAACTTTCACGAAGCAAAATGGCAAGCACGCATGTGCACACGCGTGCACACACACACACACACACACACACACACACACACACACACACACACACACACACACACACACACACAATACACGTGACAATGAAATCAATAACATGTGCATTACTATTTTTTAAGCACAACCTTTCAATATTACATTTTAACTTCTCTTCTAAAGCGACAACTTATCGAAGCACACTTAAACTCGAGTATCCATGCGTGTATATGCATGCGAAACATGCCACACAGTCAGTTGTTGTACTGAATACAACTCGCCAGCAGGCACAAGCTAACCATGACTTCTCGTCGTTTATCTAGTTTAAATAAATACAACAACTTATGACTGAAACACTTTATAGATCTGGTAGTTCAGGGATGAGTTACCGAGCGCAACGCGACATATGGTCCTTTAACTAATAATCTTGACATTTGCCACTGTTAAGATTAAACCATAGGTCTTGATCCAAACAATTTGTTTTTCTTCTAAACTTCACTCCATCAACCAGATTCGATCAGTGTCGACACGAATCAGCTGAAGATGTGCCATATTCGGACATGCATTGGCAACATTCCTCTTGGTACCACATCCATCATTACTATTATCTGCATTAGCTGAATAAAACAGCAACGGTGTGCATTTGCAGGACCCGCAACGTGCCTGTGAATGAATGAACGAACGAATGAACTAATGAATGAGTAAATGAATGAACGAATGAATAATGAATGAATGAAGAGTGGAAGTTTTACGACCTATCAGCCTCTGTAGGCTATGTAGGGCCATTGACCACAACATCATTGGAACTAGTCAGAATAAGAACAAGTCAAGTCTCGATGTCCCTAGTTCTTCGCCGTTTACGAATCGCTTAGGGAGACGTGGCGGATCTACTCTTACCCCCCAAAGCACAGAGGGACGTGCATGCGAACTGCGAGAAGCAAATCAGACGGAGCTATGCATATGCAAGGAACACGGCTGCACATAGAGGTCAGCAGCAAGAGCAAAGCATCTGTACAAATACAAAAATGTGCTTCGACATCGTTGAAGGTACAAGTGAGAGAAAAACGAATGTGCGTGATCCACAATATTACTTCACACACACACACACACACACACATAAAGGAAACATTCCCCTGACACGACAGAATAATTTAGACTCCATTAGTCTTAAATCTTCCCGCTGCGATCAATCATGAACACGAAAAGCGCATCAAGGCCGATGACCTGATGGCTGGAGTTCATGGGGTCACAGCAAAATCACGCATCAACAGCTGAAATACCACTCTGTCTTGTGTAGAATGCTGTGTTGCATCTATAACATGGATGCCTAGCCAAAACATCTAGAAACCTTGCACACCATCAAAATGAAAAGCAAAGCAGAAATACAGAAAGGAACCAATGTACTGATTCGGGCTTTGAAGGGCAACACGAAACGGGACGTCAATGTATCGGGTATTTCACCCTTCATCAGGACAGACACCACAAACAAGGACAACCGATGCTTCATTTTCCCCCCACCTACACCGATCACAAAGATGAGTGTCGTTCGTTTTCTTTGTGGTATCTATCCTGAGGAAAGGTGTAATACCCCAAACGGTGACGTCCCGTTTCGTGTTGCCCTTCAAACCCCAAACCAGTACCTTGGTTTCTGTCTGTATTTCACTTTCAGTATCTCGGGCGGCAGTCATTCGTTTTTGGTCAGCTAAAATCATAGCAGACTTTCCTATGCGTGTATCTGGCTTTGATACAGGTTACATGTATTTTAAATAGAGTGCCCAAATATTCTTTTCCTGATTCTAATCCAAATGTCATTCTCAGGAATAATGTTTGGTGGGTGGCCATGTTTACAGTGGGCGGCTGTTCCACACAACTACACAAGAAAGACAATTATAGTAGCTGTCATTCAACGATATCGGTTATGATTGTTGTTTCATTTCTCCCTTTGGTATATATTATACAATCCTTAGTCGTCGTTTCCACTTTTAAGAAAGGAGTACCATGAGCTAAAATATCAGTCACACATTGTTGCTTAAACATCAAAAATGAAAATCCCAACTTACTTACTTACTGCCTTTTACGCCGGGTGGCGTGTAGGGCAGCAACAAAGGTTCTCCACTGTTGTCGGTCCCTTGCAAGCCTTTCCAGGGTCGCCCAGGAGTGGTTGAGGTCTTTTATCTCCCCTGCCACTGTGCGTCTCCAAGTATATATGGGTCTCCCGCGCTTTCTCTTGCCTTCTGGGGTCCATCGGAGTGCCACTATCGGAATGGAATCGTTGTCCATCCTCAGTACATGGCCAACCCATCTCCATCTTCTCTTGGTTATGAGCGTTTCCATGTCTTCTATGTTGCATCGCTGGAGAAGGTCGTTGTTGGAGATCTTTCTGGACCAGAAGATTCGCAAGATCTTTCTGAGGCAGGTGGTGTGGAATGACGACAGTTTTGCAGCATCCGACCTCGTCATGCGCCAGCATTCCGCCCATACATGAGGGAAAATCCCAAGTTGCCCCCTATATTCCCTTGCCTTCTATCACAGAAAAAAAAGTAAATTTCTCGCTGCAACGTTTCCCCGATATATGTGTATTGGAATGACATTTCCATTCTAATCCCCAGTAATCAGACGATCATTCCATTTTACACAGACAAACCACGCACAGCGAAATGAAAAGCCAGAAATAGCATAATATCTGTGTCTGTAAACAGCGTTCTTTATGCCCACATCAGTAAGAGTATATCATGGCAAGAAACATCCTAATCGAAATCATTACAGATCGCCCTGTTAGATATATTAATACACTCCTCTTTTTGCCTCCGCTTCTGTCGGGTTTTCAATGAGATTTGCTTCACAGCAAGGATGTCTTGAAAAAGGCACTGACATCGAATTGTGTCTACATTACTTTTTTTGCACGTGAGATTAGTTGTCGTAGGCAATTTAACCACAGGCAAAGTGCGTGATAAGTCTGCAAAACAGGTGCATCTTGTAGCGAAGAAAATGCGCAGGCACATATTATGATAACCGTCGCAGTTCATTTCAATCTCAGCAGAGGTCCTGCTGAAAAACTGGGCTTCCACACCAAGTTTTCATTATCAAGCAGATGCGTGTTAACAGACTGGAGAACAAGTGACCGAAACATATCTGAAAATGGCCGGGATCCAGGGGCCGCCCAGGCCTCAGTGAAGTCCAGTGGCAACGCCTTTGTTTTGGGGTCCAGGGGGGACAAGGCCCCCCCCCCCCCCCCCCTAGCCGAAACAGAAGTTTGGGCATTTTAGAAGACCTCCTTTGTGGTATCTCATGGTAGGTAAATTGCCACCCAGCATGCAAAACAAACATACACAAAACAACTTACTGTTTTCTACTTTCTTCTATTCACTGCAGTGACTTGCTCTAGTTGTTCAGTGTTGTTAGAAGACAGCTCCTGTGATGCACTTTGAATTATTTTTCATTAATTGAGTTCCATTCGATATCATTGTTTTTATGATACAGAGTTGTTGGAAGGCAACCCATGTGAAGAAAGTGTCTGTACGTCTTAGCTTTTCTTAGATTGTTTTCATGACTGGGCACGGGAAGTAGCTATAATTGATCAGCCAGCGCTAGTGAAGTCAGCGGGCGCTAATCTTTGAGCGCGTAGCTTTTTAAATACGTGGCTCTAGCTCACACAAGAAGGCAGACATTTCACCACTTCGCTATTGTGGCAGACATTTAACCACTTTACAATTATGTCAGACAATTAACCACTGCACTATCGAGTTCTGAGTAAGCGTGAAAGCGAGAATACGCAAGAGACGAAACGATGTCTGTTGACCGATTTTTGTTGGCGTTGATTATTTTTGGAACATATTTCCCAGACCTATGAAACATTTTCTCGGAAATTTGCGGATTCTTGGAGAATGTTCCAGCCTGGTATAAGTTGCCCTTTTAAGTCTGCAATATTATTGCACTATTAATTGCAATAACCAATCAAACTCTGTACTTTCAACAACAAAACAGTAAAGTTGTTTTTTTCGGCCAAAAGATTTACCACTACGAAGTCTGACAGAGGCAAATTTTCGGGAACCAAAATATCTTGACCTGCTCACACGTGTAGGGGAAATTCGATAAACTATTTTTCAGAGGCCCGCTCTTTACACAAAGATGTACCAAAACTGTTGTAAAGAAAGATCATTAAAAGAAGCTGACAGCTAATATATATTACCCTGCTTGTTTGTAATAAAACCTACTAACCTAACTGTTACGCAAATGTGACAGTTGATATAGACAGAGAAAGATCCTAGAACATTATGAAACTGAAGCTACGTTATACGGAAGGAAGTCAACTGTTGGAATTGATGAGAAAGAAAAAGCCTCAATCGGATCAGCTGAATTCAGCCAATCTAAAGAGATATGGATTTTGTGAAGCCGAATGCCAAAGCCTACTAAATTGCGGCCTCGGAAAAAGAGATACTCAGGCTGTGACCGAATTCGACGCAACCTTTCTTCACAAAAGGTGTCCGTCCTGCGTGGCATAACACACGCACCCAATATTTTCTCCAGTTACGATGTTGCCAGCCAGTCTTTTCACGCGATTGCTTTCTTCTATGCTCTTCTGACGGGTCCTCGTCTTTTCGGATCGAAAGAAACAGATCGAGAATAGAACATGAAAAGGGGCAAGCAAAGATCTTTCATCAAACAAATTGTGAACGTCTTGTCGGTTATCGGTCACGCTGAAATCCTACCCGGACACATCCCTCGACGAAGAATGTTGAGCACGACGGCCATAACGAATCAAAGCCGCGTCAGTCAGGGGAAGATGAAGCAGGCCGAAACCTGTATGCTCTGCATCCGTGGAGACTCCGTCTCTCAGTGCATTCACCTTTAAGGACACACCCTTTGAGCGCTTTAGTGCTTAGACTTCACAGAGCGACTGATGCGACAATTATGGAGTTACTGCTTCTCCCATTCCCTCTACGCTTCACCGGAGACCCTAAACGCGACCACGCTCGCAGACTGCCCTGCCCTTCAGTCCCCCACATCCCCCCTTCTTAGAGACTCATAGTGGTCTGCGCAATACAGCGCATGCTAGGCTAGTTTTATGGAGTCTCTCATCGCGGTCATGACAAAATGGCTGGCAATAAAATAAATATGGGTAGCATGGATGGTGGCGATGAATTTATGGATCAGTCCATCATCGTAAAGAGCTTGAACTGTGCCAGTCTAAAGTGGACCAGAGATGAGGGGGGCCTATGGCAGGATGCGAGTCTGCACTGAGATGTAGTTCGTGGATGACTTTCGAGATGCCGGTAACTCTACAGCCAAGTGCACAGTTCGAACTCACCATCCTGATCATGACCGCCCCAGATATTACAGTGTCCATTTTGTCCCCCTCGCCCCCTGCCACTCTTCCGTTTTCTTCCTTCCTTCCCTCGACTGTTTACTCATTCAAAGGTTACCGCGTGCCATGTGGTCGTAAAATATTGACGTTGCACATTCCCAGAATACACCCATGGGGGTAGGCGTAAAATCCACGCAGCCGTTCTGCACCAACATATTTAGGTGCATGACTTCAGACAGAAATGACTATCCGATCAGAGCGAAAAGAGCATCGGTTTTGTTTTGGGCAAACTACACAACCCCGTTTTAGCTTACCTAATCAAGACAAGAGTTTATCTTGAGGCTGTTCATCAGTGTCTCGTATTTTTTCTTTCTTTCTCTCTTCACCAACAGGTTTCTGGCGATCTGTTAGATGGTTCAATTAAGGCAGAAATATACCAGAGGAAGCCATAAAGATAGTCGGGGGAGACGGGGAAGAAACGGGAAAAGACAAGCCATCCATGGCGATCTGACGTGCAGGCCCTACCAATAGCTGACCCAGAATCAACTTGCAAAGAAACGGGATTCTCATCGCGGTGAGTCATGGCGGACCCGAAGTCATGGGTGCATCCGCGTCGTTTGCTTGCTCGACACGAGACCCTTCCCTGAATACCGCAGCACAGGCTATCTATCGGTGCACACGTGACTGGACCTCCTTCCTGCACGAGATACTACGGGTGCGGCAACATTCCTTGGGGAAAGCTTCCTCCGCAAGGCGCTCGCAAGCTTGCCATGCTGCCATCAATGGTCGGCGCCGCAGAAAATAGCCAACCACGCCGGCGACCCCCTTGCCGATAACGCCACTACCCTCTACGTTTTAGTCATTACTGATCCCTGCTCGAGCAAAGTTAAAACTTCAAATGCTGCACACAGCTGATGGCGAACACGCAGGCGTGCAAATTTATCACTTAGGGTTCGCCCGGCTGTCTGGCAGGACCATCACGCAAACCCATAAGTGTTGAACCTGACGGAAAATTGGTGGCTAAACGGAAACAGCTCTACTTTGATTCAGACGGCACGCGATTTACGACTGAACAGTATGTCTGGAGAACTGAGTCGATGCACACCACTTGGTTTCGCCCTGAACTCCTTGCTTAGAAGGGTTCTGAAACGCCTTTTCTCCCCATCCTCACGATCCTGACAACGCATTTACAGATCAAATTTCAGCGGACATACCTCTGCCGGAGTGCAAGAGAATGCGCAGAGGCCAACACACTAATCTGGCTGAAGACACTCCGCATTTTAGGTGCGAATCATTGCCTTACATGAAAAGAACATCGGTTGTTAAGGGAGACGATTAGGCAGTAAAGAGTAAGTGGAAATTATCAGAGAGTCAATAAACACAACTTCCTAACGCCTCCTCTTAAGTTTAAAACCTTTCCTTTTTAGAATGAAGTGTACAAAACTCCATTGCAAAGAGCGCACACAGGCAAATAAAGAGAGGGAGAAGAAAAAAAGATCAGGCATACCTAACAGTAACACAAGTATCAAATTACACGAGGAAGCGCTTTCCTTCTTTGCTGTAAACCTAAATACGGGTGAGAGGGAAGTATAGGATTGGCAGTTTTCTTAGAAAAATAATTACCATAGCTGGGCTTGCTGGGTAATTCACGGCTTACGTCTTTTCAAAATAAACATTTTGACCAAGTTTCCATAAATTTGGTCGCTAATTAAACCACCCGCCGTCATCAGATGGACACATTACAGACATTTGCCATTAACAGTGTGATGAAACGGCACCATGTGCAATAAAACTAATACTGAAAAGCAGATGTGCCCTTAACGGCGTTTCCAAATCGAAACGTTCCAAGCGATTGGGCTCGCGAACCTTAATATACATTGATAATAGGCATATCGTCATGATCTCTCTCCCTCCCTCCCTCCCTCCCTCCCTCCCTCCCTCCCTCCCTCCCTCCCTCCCTCCCTCCCTCCCTCCCTCTCCCCCCCTCTCTCTCTCTCTCTCTCTCTCTCTCTCTCTCTCTCTCTCGTCTGTGGGCGAAACCCGAAAGCTCTGCTTTCACGCAGACACCGACTCTGGTTGTGATGTTATTATTGGGTAGCCAACAATAAATTCGGGTGTTGATAAGCTGGCTGAACATTTGTACTGGCGCCTGCTCGCAAACATACTTGTTAGGTATGTTCAGTAGCACCCTAGACAACACCTGCCATTCGCATAACCACAATAAAATCCGGTTATCTCGGAGGCACCATCAAGAAAATACAAACCCAGATATGGAGGCAAATAAAAATACAAACACGCACATTTTCTGCCATCAAGTTCAGACATCACCAAATCGATTCATCACTTTTAAAAACTGCTTAATATACATTTGTGTATCTACAACTCTGTTCAAACCCAAAACATCCTGGGAAGTATCCACAATTTTTTTGTGTCCAGAGAAAGGTGTCATGGAAAGATACTCAACAGGCATGGTTTCGTTTTTGTTTCATTGCCCGTCCCAAACAAGTGAGGGACCTCAACCAAGAAAGAACCAGAGCAGGTGCGCGTTGGACACGAAAACAAAACTGTCCGTGGGTTTTAAAAACTCCAAACACTATCAAAGTTACTGACAGAATGCCAAGGAGATTATAGTAGAAGGTAAGGCAGACCGAAAGCTCCCCCCAAAAAAGTCCGTTTCACTCAAAAGGCTTTGAAGGTTTAACAGTCAACAGAAATGATCGAACAGAAGACAAATAGACATATAATTCTAAAGGGGAAAAGACAGATAATCCATGTAACAAAAGACACGAGAGATTTGGCAGTGATAGTGGTAGGGCTAACAGTGGCTTGCCCTTCCTTCCTAGCAGTAGAGCTCCCATGCGCATGCACAATTTTTATTTTATTTATTAATACAAAAAGGGTCAAGTCCATCATGTCACGACACGAATCTCTGGAAAACTTAGAAGTTGGTGAGTTCCTAACAAACAGCGAAGAACCATATACCATTGCCAGGCATAACTGAATCTTGTGTAACATCATCGAGTAAATTGTAACTACCAGTCTGCGGTAGTAAGAACTAATTCCGTTAAAGGAGTTAAATAAGAGTGAGCACTGTGACTGATTTCTCGAAATAGTTTACGTCCATAATATGATTGGAATCATACAACATCACCTGTAATGTATACTTACCAATTTCGAGATATATTTCTAACACAAAGAAAGAACGAGTTTTTTTTTTTCGTTTTTGAAGCGTTGTGAACACAAGTCCATAACGATCCTTTCAGTGGATTATGACGAACATAAAAAGTACCCTGTCCTTGAAGTGGAGGTCATTCCACCGTACTTGACATGTCTTCGCAAAGGACACGCGATTTCACATCATCTATTTTCACTAGAGCCCCATATGTAGGCACCGACAGAATGAAGCTAGTCAAGTGGTCATGCCCTCTTTTGCACACATATTCCTCTCACAACGGGTCTCACTGTTCGTGTTCCATCGGTGTGATAACTGTCTCCAACTTTCTTCCTTATCTCCCTTTCCGCTTCACAATTTCATACAAAACCACATAACTGCTCACTAGTCCTACCCCCTTCCCACTCCTTACCCTGGGCGTTAATATGGGTGCACATCATCCTGAGCAATCTTCTTGTTCAGGTTTTCATGCGTCTCCGCCTCACTCGCCCCGAGTCACATCCAACACCATAATCCACCACCTGCGCCATCAACACAGCTACTACAACCACCACTACCCCCACCACTACCACCACCACTATTATCACCGCCTACACTGCCACCACTATTACTACTTCCACCATCACTACCAATATACCACCACCACCACATCACCACCACTACCACTATTCAACCACCACTAGCACCACCACCATGACCATCAACATCAACTGACCACCACCACCGCTACAACTATCACTATCATCACTACTACCATCATGACTACAACTACGACCACTACCACCACCGCTACAACTATCACTATCATCACTACTACCATCATGACTACAACTACGACCACTACCACCACCGCTACAACTATCACTATCATCACTACTACCATCGTGACTACAACTGCGACCACTACCACCACCGCTACAACTATCACTATCATCACTACTACCATCATGACTACAACTGCGACCACTACCACCACCGCTACAACTATCACTATCATCACTACTACCATCATGACTACAACTACGACCACTACTACCACCGCTACAACTATCACTATCATCACTACTACCATCATCACTACAACTACGACCACCACCACCGCTACAACTATCACTATCATCACTACTACCATCATGACTACAACTACGACCACTACCACCACCGCTACAACTATC
Organism: Theodoxus fluviatilis; assembly: GCA_034096865.1. Taxonomy (NCBI): domain Eukaryota; kingdom Metazoa; phylum Mollusca; class Gastropoda; order Cycloneritida; family Neritidae; genus Theodoxus; species Theodoxus fluviatilis. The sequence goes on along the minus strand of JAWQFJ010023884.1, from coordinate 17,850 downwards.
ACTATCATCACTACTACCATCATGACTACAACTACGACCACTACCACCACCGCTACAACTATCACTATCATCACTACTACCATCATGACTACAACTACGACCACTACCACCACCGCTACAACTATCACTATCATCACTACTACCATCATGACTACAACTGCGACCACTACCACCACCGCTACAACTATCACTATCATCACTACTACCATCATGACTACAACTGCGACCACTACCACCACCGCTACAACTATCACTATCATCACTACTACCATCATGACTACAACTACGACCACTACCACCACCGCTACAACTATCACTATCATCACTACTACCATCATGACTACAACTACGACCACTACCACCACCGCTACAACTATCACTATCATCACTACTACCATCATGACTACAACTACGACCACTACCACCACCGCTACAACTATCACTATCATCACTACTACCATCATGACTACAACTACGACCACTACCACCACAACAATCACAAGCTCTGCCGAGGTGATCATTGCTGCCGCAACCATTGCCACCATCTACACCAGACCCTTTCTTTGTAAACCCAACCGGTCAAAATACCCGTAACTCTTCCCCCTCTGCTTTCCTGTCAGAATCTAAATCCAGGTCATTTACAACAACATAAACCCATCTACGACTTGGTATTCCGAGTAGAAATCACGCCTAGAAGCTATCGAAGTTAAAAGATTGAAGCCCATCCCCTTCCACAAGAAAATACTTGACTGTGGCCTTCTGGAGAGAGAGAGAGAGAGAGAGAGAGAGAGAGAGAGAGAGAAGATAGCCACCGGCAACCTTTTTCAGGCTACTGATGACTCTATTACACCTTTGATGCGATCAGCTGGATCAGGTTTAGGCTAAGAGTTTTCCATCCCTTGAACTATCTGAAAAAACTTAATTAAAGATAAAATAAGTTGTGACTCAATGGGTTTTTCAAAAGTATTTTTAACAATCACTACGTTGATGACAAAAGAGACTCTCGGTCAATGAAAGAAAGAAGGGCCAGTAGGGTTAGGAAGAAAAAAAAGTATCGGTGTAATCACAAAGGAAAGAAATGAAAACCTAATAACCAGTTATTACCCAGGGCCCGTATTCACAACGGCAATTTATCGGCGATTTATTTTAACTCCGATTTATCTCTAAACTCAGACGATTCCAACTGCCTGTTCCGCTCTCCCTTGGCTGGAAACCAGTATATATAGCAAAGCGCAACCTAGAATCCTCTGACGAGCGTACCTTATCTAACCGATCAAGATAACGCGGGGCTAGGGGATAAATCGAGTGTTAAAAAGATAAATCGCCGTTGTGAATACGGGCCCAGAAGTCTTTATGAAGTGGTGCGTTAAATATGGAGTGGATGTCGACTACGAGAGGTTTTGAGATGTCAGTAATGAAAGCAATCACAGTAAGTAGTGAAACACTCGCCCATTTGCAGTTTCTGCAGAGAACTGGATCCGCACAGAAAACATACTGGGCGAGGAGAAAACAGGTCAAGAACTTAAAAAGTTCCACGTCGCAGACAAAACCCCTTGAGCAAAATTAAAATACTTACAAAAATTAATCGGACAGCGCCACACATTACTCACCATTAATACAGTGCGGCACGTATTTTCATCAGCTCTGCTAACATGTGACCGAGCTTGAGAAACAAGGCTACAGTGAGAAAATAAGTTTTCCATAAACCGCTGAGTAAAGTTGTCAGGGCCCGTATTCACAACGGCGATTTATCTTTTTAACACTCGATTTATCCCCTAGCCCCGCGTTATCTTGATCGGTTAGATAAGGTACTCTCGTCAGAGATCCTAGGTTGCGCTTTGCTATATATACTGGTTTCCAGCCAAGGGAGAGCGGAACAGGCAGTTGGAATCGTCTCAGTTTAGAGATAAATCGGAGTTAAAATAAATCGCCGATAAATCGCCGTTGTGAATACGGGCCCAGCGCACTAAGACATGCATACGTGTTTATGAGTTTTACTTTACTGTGTGAAATCAAAGATTCCTTTGTTTGTAATGCTATTTTTTCTTCTCTGGAACATGCTTGAATAAATAAATAACATTGCGGTTGAAATATTTCCTTTTGTCATTTTTCGTACTATAACATCGTTTTCTCATTCACGGTCATATGTCTCTCATTCAGGATGACAGCGTTTCAATGCAGCGATATGTTTTCTAATACTTCACATAGTTGTTCTGTTAACAATAATGGTCATAGATCTACGTCAGTATCAGAGCACGATATGATTTCTCCCACTTCTAAGTAAAAATGTTTCGTTGTCCTTGACTGAATTCAGCAGTGCCCGTGTGCAAAATCATGCGATATGCCGTGTGAAGCATCTTAATAAAGTATGCTTTCGATTTGAAAAAGTACGGTATCTGCTAGACTTGTCGTTTAACTTAATATACATGCACTTCCACCTGTGAACTACTCATTTTTAGTCAGGTTTTTTTAATACCTATACGGAAATACGTTTTATCGTGACATTTTGCAGACGTTATCTTAATAAATCTACACTGCCACCCAATGGGTCTCTTTGGCATGGGCTGGCCTCTTTCAAACGATCAGAAGACGTGTTAAGCTCTCGAGAAGTTGACGTGATTTAGTGACTGAAAACGCATGGTCAGTCAGACGTAGGTCCCAGTGAGGTATCCAGTTCAGGTGGAGAGGGTCGCACCTAGCACTTGAAGGGAGCAAGACTTGCACTTCACCGTGTCCCACGTGTCAATGAACAAAAAGAGGAGTGTGACCAAATAAGTCTGGCGGTACTTCGTAGTCAAGGCAAGCTTTCGGAACCAAGCTCCTTCTTCGGGCCTAGTCAGACCTAGACTACTAAATGCCGCCAGACTTCATTGGTCACCCTCCTCTTGTTGTTCAAGAATTATAGTCTGACACCGGCGCCCTTCACCTCTTTGTTTGACCACGTGTCAACGGTCTCGTGTCTAGCTGTGTCGGATTCCCTGCGCAATGTGGGCGCCATAGTGACAAAAGTGTTTTCTTGACGAGGGACAACTCGCGCATGGACGGACAGACGGACAAACGGACGGACGGACGGACGGACGGACGGACGCAGTTTTACGATCTATCAGCCTCTGTAGGCTATGTGAGGCCATTAAGCACAAGAATCACTAGAATACATGCGCTATTCAAGTCACGATGTCCCTATTTATTCACCTCTTACGAATCGCGTAGGGAGACGCGGTGGCTCCTAACCCCCAACCCACAGGGGAAACGTGTGCATGGATGACTCTGTATCCCCAAACCCCCGGGTCGATTCTTGCAGCACCATTTCATTCGTATTTTTGCACTGTATGCAAGTAGGCTTACTTGGGCACTGAGCGGTGTGTCGACATGAAGCAACATTTGCGACGCAGTTCTCACACACGTGTGACGAGAACGCATCAAACATTCAAAGGCTGTTTTGTGTGCATGCTAATAAAGAACCGAAGCATACGATTTAAATAACTGAGCTGAAATGAGAAGCAATTACCTGTGACGAGAACGCATCAAACATTCAAAGGCTATTTAATGTGCATGCTAATAAAGAACCGAAGCATACGATTTAAATAACTGAGCTGAAATGAGAAGCAATTACCTGTTGAATTAAATCAACAAAATAATGAGAAGTGGTCTACGCCTTGGAAATAGTGCATAGTCAGTACCATATGTGACCCTCCATCACAAAATGAGTCACTCGTTGCATTTTGAACATTTTGATATATGTATGTTTTCAAAACGAGCACACAACAAGCTTCTCAATGGTGCAATAATCATGAACATTTGGCTACCCTACACGATTTCACATGACTTTGAATATCGACACCCTAAATATACGCTTTTTGAGAATAACGCGTTTTAAGTTTACATACATTATTCCCCCTTTTCCCCTAGCAACCCGTATTCTAGACTCATGCAATTTGCCACAGAGATGAAGCAGTGGTTTTTGGCTTTGGTTGGCAGCCTAGGGTATTCCTTCGTCGATCTGTTACAGTGGTGGCTACGAAACTTTGAGAAAATGCTTGATGTTGACGATCAGTTCGCGGACGTTTTCTTGTAATTTATGATTTACTACCACACCCAAAAACATCATAAAGCATATACTTACATGTTGATTTCAAACACGAAACTTACTCATACAATGAAGAAGGGATTAAAGAAGCAAAAAAAACTAAATCTCGAAGTCGACCACTACAACCCCCACCTCCTTTGTGGGCGGTTTGCGCAAAATGACTCGACTGCGCAACCGACTCATTTAGCTATGGAGAGTCACAAATGGTCATAGATCTACGTCAGTATCAGAGCACGATATGATTTCTCCCACTTCTAAGTAAAAATGTTTCGTTGTCCTTGACTGAATTCAGCAGTGCCCGTGTGCAAAATCCTGCGATATGCCGTGTGAAGCATCTTAATAAAGTATGCTTTCGATTTGAAAAAGTACGGTATCTGCTAGACTTGTCGTTTAACTTAATATACATGCACTTTCACCTGTGAACTACTCATTTTAGTCAGGGTTTTTTAATACCTACACGGAAATAAGTTTTATCGTGACATTTTGCAGACGTTATCTTAATAAATCTACACTGCCACCCAATGGGTCTCTCTGGCATGAGCTGGCCTCTTTCAAACGATCAGAAGACGTGTTAAGCTCTCGAGAAGTTGACGTGATATAGTGACTGAAAACGCATGGTCAGTCAGACGTAGGTCCCAGTGAGGTATCCAGTTCAGGTGGAGAGGGTCGCACCTAGCACTTGAAGGGAGCAAGACTTGCACTTCACCGTGTCCCACGTGTCAATGAACAAAAAGAGGAGTGTGACCAAATAAGTCTGGCGGTACTTCGTAGTCAAGGCAAGCTTTCGGAACCAAGCTCCTTCTTCGGGCCTAGTCAGACCTAGACTACCAAGTGCCGCCAGACTTCATTGGTCACCCTCCTCTTGTTGTTCAAGAATTATAGTCTGACACCGGCGCCCTTCACCTCTTTGTTTGACCACGTGTCAACGGTCTCGTGTCTAGCTGTGTCGGATTCCCTGCGCAATGTGGGCGCCATAGTGACAAAAGTGTTTTCTTGACGAGGGACAACTCGCGCATGGACGGACAGACGGACGAACGGACGGATGGACGGGCGGACGGACGGCCGGAGTTTTACGATCTATCAGCCTCTGTAGGCTATGTGAGGCCATTAAGCACGAGAATCACTACAATACATGCGCAATTCAAGTCACGAGGTCCCTATTTATTCACCTCTTACGAATCGCGTAGGGAGACGCGGTGGCTCTTGACCCCCAACCCACAGGGGGAACGTGTGCATGGATGACTCTGTATCCCCAAACCCCCGGGTCGATTCTTGCAGCACCATTTCATTCGTATTTTTGCACTGTATGCAAGTAGGCTTACTTGGGCACTGAGCGGTGTGTCGATATGAAGCAACATTTGCGACGCAGTTCTCACACACGTGTGACGGAAATGCATCAAACATTCAAAGATTATTTTGTGTGCATGCTAATAAAGAACCGAAGCATATGATTTAAATAACTGAGCTGAAATGAGAAGCAATTACCTGTGACGAGAACGCATCAAACATTCAAAGGCTATTTTGTGTGCATGCTAATAAAGAACCGAAGCATACGATTTAAATAACTGAGCTGAAATGAGAAGCAATTACCTGTTGAATTAAATCAACAAAATAATGAGAAGTGGTCTACGCCTTGGAAATAGTGCATAGTCAGTACCATATGTGACCCTCCATCACAAAATGAGTCACTCGTTGCATTTTGAACATTTTGATATATGTATGTTTTCAAAACGAGCACACAACAAGCTTCTCAATGGTGCAATAATCATGAACATTTGGCTACCCTACACGATTTCACATGACTTTGAATATCGACACCCTAAAAATACGCTTTTTGAGAATAACGCGTTTTAAGTTTACATACATTATTCCCCCTTTTCCCCTAGCAACCCGTATTCTAGACTCATGCAATTTGCCACAGAGATGAAGCAGTGGTTTTTGGCTTTGGTTGGCAGCCTAGGGTATTCCTTCGTCGATCTGTTACAGTGGTGGCTACGAAACTTTGAGAAAATGCTTGATGTTGACGATCAGTTCGCGGAAGTTTTCTTGTAATTTATGATTTACTACCACACCCAAAAATATCATAAAGCATATACTTACATGTTGATTTCAAACACGAAACTTACTCATACAATGAAGAATGGATTAAAGAAGCAAAAAAAAACTAAATCTCGAAGTCGACCACTACAACCCCCACCTCCTTTGTGGGCGGTTTGCGCAAAATGACTCGACTGCGCAACCGACTCATTTAGCTATGGAGAGTCACAAATGGTCATAGATCTACGTCAGTATCAGAGCACGATATGATTTCTCCCACTCCTAAGTAAAAATGTTTCGTTGTCCTTGACTGAATTCAGCAGTGCCCGTGTGCAAAATCCTGCGATATGCCGTGTGAAGCATCTTAATAAAGTATGCTTTCGATTTGAAAAAGTACGGTATCTGCTAGACTTGTCGTATAACTTAATATACATGCACTTTCACCTGTGAACTACTCATTTTAGTCAGGGTTTTTTAATACCTACACGGAAATAAGTTTTATCGTGACATTTTGCAGACGTTATCTTAATAAATCTACACTGCCACCCAATGGGTCTCTCTGGCATGGGCTGGCCTCTTTCAAACGATCAGAAGACGTGTTAAGCTCTCGAGAAGTTGACGTGATATAGTGACTGAAAACGCATGGTCAGTCAGACGTAGGTCCCAGTGAGGTATCCAGTTCAGGTGGAGAGGGTCGCACCTAGCACTTGAAGGGAGCAAGACTTGCACTTCACCGTGTCCCACGTGTCAATGAACAAAAAGAGGAGTGTGACCAAATAAGTCTGGCGGTACTTCGTAGTCAAGGCAAGCTTTCGGAACCAAGCTCCTTCTTCGGGCCTAGTCAGACCTAGACTACCAAGTGCCGCCAGACTTCATTGGTCACCCTCCTCTTGTTGTTCAAGAATTATAGTCTGACACCGGCGCCCTTCACCTCTTTGTTTGACCACGTGTCAACGGTCTCGTGTCTAGCTGTGTCGGATTCCCTGCGCAATGTGGGCGCCATAGTGACAAAAGTGTTTTCTTGACGAGGGACAACTCGCGCATGGACGGACAGACGGACGAACGGACGGACGGACGGACGAACGGACGGACGGACGGACGGACGGAGTTTTACGATCTATCAGCCTCTGTAGGCTATGTGAGGCCATTAAGCACAAGAATCACTAGAATACATGCGCAATTCAAGTCACGATGTCCCTATTTATTCACCTCTTACGAATCGCGTAGGGAGACGCGGTGGCTCTTGACCCCCAACCCACAGGGGAAACGTGTGCATGGATGACTCTGTATCCCCAACCCCCCGGGTCGATTCTTGCAGCACCATTTCATTCGTATTTTTGCACTGTATGCAAGTAGGCTTACTTGGGCACTGAGCGGTGTGTCGACATGAAGCAACATTTGCGACGCAGTTCTCACACACGTGTGACGAGAACGCATCAAACATTCAAAGGCTGTTTTGTGTGCATGCTAATAAAGAACCGAAGCATACGATTTAAATAACTGAGCTGAAATGAGAAGCAATTACCTGTTGAATTAAATCAACAAAATAATGAGAAGTGGTCTACGCCTTGGAAATAGTGCATAGTCAGTACCATATGTGACCCTCCATCACAAAATGAGTCACTCGTTGCATTTTGAACATTTTGATATATGTATGTTTTCAAAACGAGCACACAACAAGCTTCTCAATGGTGCAATAATCATGAACATTTGGCTACCCTACACGATTTCACATGACTTTGAATATCGACACCCTAAAAATACGCTTTTTGAGAATAACGCGTTTTAAGTTTACATACATTATTCCCCCTTTTCCCCTAGCAACCCGTATTCTAGACTCATGCAATTTGCCACAGAGATGAAGCAGTGGTTTTTGGCTTTGGTTGGCAGCCTAGGGTATTCCTTCGTCGATCTGTTACAGTGGTGGCTACGAAACTTTGAGAAAATGCTTGATGTTGACGATCGGTTCGCGGACGTTTTCTTGTAATTTATGATTTACTACCACACCCAAAAACATCATAAAGCATATACTTACATGTTGACTTCAAACACGAAACTTACTCATACAATGAAGAAGGGATTAAAGAAGCAAAAAAAACTAAATCTCGAAGTCGACCACTACAACCCCCACCTCCTTTGTGGGCGGTTTGCGCAAAATGACTCGACTGCGCAACCGACTCATTTAGCTATGGAGAGTCACAAATGGTCATAGATCTACGTCAGTATCAGAGCACGATATGATTTCTCCCACTTCTAAGTAAAAATGTTTCGTTGTCCTTGACTGAATTCAGCAGTGCCCGTGTGCAAAATCCTGCGATATGCCGTGTGAAGCATCTTAATAAAGTATGCTTTCGATTTGAAAAAGTACGGTATCTGCTAGACTTGTCGTATAACTTAATATACATGCACTTTCACCTGTGAACTACTCATTTTAGTCAGGGTTTTTTAATACCTACACGGAAATAAGTTTTATCGTGACATTTTGCAGACGTTATCTTAATAAATCTACACTGCCACCCAATGGGTCTCTCTGGCATGGGCTGGCCTCTTTCAAACGATCAGAAGACGTGTTAAGCTCTCGAGAAGTTGACGTGATATAGTGACTGAAAACGCATGGTCAGTCAGACGTAGGTCCCAGTGAGGTATCCAGTTCAGGTGGAGAGGGTCGCACCTAGCACTTGAAGGGAGCAAGACTTGCACTTCACCGTGTCCCACGTGTCAATGAACAAAAAGAGGAGTGTGACCAAATAAGTCTGGCGGTACTTCGTAGTCAAGGCAAGCTTTCGGAACCAAGCTCCTTCTTCGGGCCTAGTCAGACCTAGACTACCAAGTGCCGCCAGACTTCATTGGTCACCCTCCTCTTGTTGTTCAAGAATTATAGTCTGACACCGGCGCCCTTCACCTCTTTGTTTGACCACGTGTCAACGGTCTCGTGTCTAGCTGTGTCGGATTCCCTGCGCAATGTGGGCGCCATAGTGACAAAAGTGTTTTCTTGACGAGGGACAACTCGCGCATGGACGGACAGACGGACGAACGGACGGATGGACGGGCGGACGGACGGCCGGAGTTTTACGATCTATCAGCCTCTGTAGGCTATGTGAGGCCATTAAGCACGAGAATCACTACAATACATGCGCAATTCAAGTCACGAGGTCCCTATTTATTCACCTCTTACGAATCGCGTAGGGAGACGCGGTGGCTCTTGACCCCCAACCCACAGGGGGAACGTGTGCATGGATGACTCTGTATCCCCAAACCCCCGGGTCGATTCTTGCAGCACCATTTCATTCGTATTTTTGCACTGTATGCAAGTAGGCTTACTTGGGCACTGAGCGGTGTGTCGATATGAAGCAACATTTGCGACGCAGTTCTCACACACGTGTGACGAAAACGCATCAAACATTCAAAGATTATTTTGTGTGCATGCTAATAAAGAACCGAAGCATATGATTTAAATAACTGAGCTGAAATGAGAAGCAATTACCTGTGACGAGAACGCATCAAACATTCAAAGGCTATTTTGTGTGCATGCTAATAAAGAACCGAAGCATACGATTTAAATAACTGAGCTGAAATAAGAAGCAATTACCTGTTGAATTAAATCAACAAAATAATGAGAAGTGGTCTACGCCTTGGAAATAGTGCATAGTCAGTACCATATGTGACCCTCCATCACAAAATGAGTCACTCGTTGCATTTTGAACATTTTGATATATGTATGTTTTCAAAACGAGCACACAACAAGCTTCTCAATGGTGCAATAATCATGAACATTTGGCTACCCTACACGATTTCACATGACTTTGAATATCGACACCCTAAAAATACGCTTTTTGAGAATAACGCGTTTTAAGTTTACATACATTATTCCCCCTTTTCCCCTAGCAACCCGTATTCTAGACTCATGCAATTTGCCACAGAGATGAAGCAGTGGTTTTTGGCTTTGGTTGGCAGCCTAGGGTATTCCTTCGTCGATCTGTTACAGTGGTGGCTACGAAACTTTGAGAAAATGCTTGATGTTGACGATCGGTTCGCGGACGTTTTCTTGTAATTTATGATTTACTACCACACCCAAAAACATCATAAAGCATATACTTACATGTTGATTTCAAACACGAAACTTACTCATACAATGAAGAAGGGATTAAAGAAGCAAAAAAAAAACCTAAATCTCAAAGTCGACCACTACAACCCCCACCTCCTTTGTGGGCGGTTTGCGCAAAATGACTCGACTGCGCAACCGACTCATTTAGCGATGGAGAGTCACAATTGTGGAATTGTATCGGGGGGTTTTCTTGTTGTTGTTGTTGTTGAGTCCTTTTTGTTTGGGGGTGGAGGTGGGGGTGGGGGGAGGGGAGTTGTTTTGGCAGCAAAATGTTTGTCTTCACAGCAAGGAAATCATTCAGTATTAACTCTTGCCGTGGTTGTAGTCGCGGGAGTGCTCTAACCACCGTCTATGGATGGTGCTGACGACAGTGACAACAGCAATGATAAAAATTCGGCCGTAGCGGCAGTAAAACCATCAGCAACAATAGCATAAGCAACATCAGCATTAAAAACAGCAGCAGCCGCAGCAGCAGCAATGCAAGAAATAGCTCCAGCAACTGCAGCAGCGACAGCGGCAGAGGGGGAGGAGGAGGGAGAGGAGCAGGAGGAAAAGGAGGAGGAGAGGGAGGGGGAGGGGGAGGGGGAGGGGGAGGGGGAGGGGAAGGGGAAGGGGAGGGGGAAGGGGAGGGGGAAGGGGAGGGGGAAGGGGAGGGGGAAGGGGAGGGGGAAGGGGAGGGGAAGGGGAGGGGAGGGGAGGGGAGGGGAGGGGAGGGAGGGGAGGGGAGGGGAGGGGAGGGGAGGGGAGGGGAGGGGAGGGGAGGTGAGGGGAGGGGAGGGGAGGGGAGGGGGAGGGGAGGGGGAGGGGACGGGAGGGGAAGGGGAAGGGGAAGGGGGGGAGGGGAGGGGAGGGGGAGGGGGAGGGGAGGGGGAGGGGAGGGGGAGGGGGGAGGGGAAGGGGAAGGAGGGAGGGGGAGGAGGAGGAGGAGGAGGAGGAGGAGGAGGAGGAGGAGGAGGAGGAGGAGGAGACAATTGTGATGATGACGATGATGATGATTAATACAGCAATACGACGATCAAACTCACAGGGTAAAAATAAAAAAACTGAGAAAATGATAACATGGTAAACCTTTCTATTGCAACAGCTGCACTTTTGTCAAAGAAAAGCTCTCTCTCTCTCTCTCTCTCTCTCTCTCTCTCTCTCTCTCTCTCTCTCTCTCTCTCTCTCTCCCTCTCTCTCTCTCTCTCTCTGTGTGTGAGAGTGTGTTTCTGTCTCTCCGTGTATCTGATTCTCTCTCTCTCTCTCTCTCTCTCTGTGTCTCTATCTCTCCCTGTTCCTGTCTCTCTGTCTCTATCTCTGATTCTGTCTCTATCTGTCTGTCTCTCTCTCTCTCTCTCTCTCTCTCTCTCTGTCTCTGTCTCTCTCTCTCTCTCTCTCTCTCTCTCTCTCTCTCTCCATGGGGCAGGGAACCCACACAATGGACCTCTGTCATCACTATGATGCCTGTACCGGTGTCTGCCACTCTCAGACACCGGCTCCGGCTCGTCCTGGGAATCCTCGCAGAAGGCCTCACCTTCTTTGCGCCTCTTGTTAGCAAATTGGATAATGGTCTCTCAGACATAGCTGCGAGGCCTGGCCCCGCGATGCCTCTCCATCCAGTTCGTGCCATCCCTCGCCTTGGCGGAGCCCCCAGCAATGAGATAGATATTTGCCAAAACCCCGCGAGGCTACCCACGCAGAAAATGGACAAGTGGCGTGGAAATATAGTTTGTATCGTCCAATAATTTATCCAAAATCCCCTCCCGCAAGTGGCCATTCTGCATCTCCACCCCTCTTTTTTATCATCTACTCACCCACCAACTCCACTCCCGACCCCCTCCTCACACCCGTACGGTAGCGGTACTGTGTGCTGGTAACGTCATGATAAACTTTTTCTACCGGCCTCCTTTGTCGTCCCTTCGAACATCGACTTCACTTCACACCTACCCACTTTTAATGACCACCCTACCAGTTTTAGCTCCCTCACACACACACACGCGCACACACACACACACCTACCCACCTTTAATGACTACCCTACCAGTTTTAGCTCCCTCACACACACACACACACACACACACACAAACACACACACGCACACACACACACACAAACACACACACACACAAACACACACACACGCACACACACGCACACACCATACACACACACATACACACACAACATACATACAAAACAATATACACACATACTCTCTCTCTCTCTCTCTCTCTCTCTCTCTCTCTCTCTCTCAATATCACACACACACACACACACACACACACACACACACACACACACACACACACACACACACACACACAGAGCAATCCCCTTCCTTAATGCCCTACTCTCCATAGCTAGACCCAGCCCAAACCCGTAGCTCAGCCCCGGAGTCTGCCCGGATTGTTTTCTCTGCAACTTGTCGGGCATCTTTCACGGATGCGGGCGAGTTTTTCACCGCTCCGCGTCTCTTGTCCCCCAGACCACTACGCCCCAAGCGGAATCCCAGACACATCCTTCTTCTGGTCCTGTCCCTGCACCCCTCCCTCTTCCCCATGTGTTTCCCCTGACTGCTCATTGTCCTCTTTCACGCTGAGGCCCACAAGCGTGGATGGCAAAAGGGTAAATGTAAAGGTGCG
>JAWQFJ010023884.1:0-2500 GCA_034096865.1 Theodoxus fluviatilis | reverse complement strand
AGCAGCCTCCGGCCATTTCCCTTTGCACACTGTGTGTTCCACCTGGTTCCACTATAAGTCGTGTCATCTCAAATGCCCGTGACCCCAAGTGTGGTTCAACGATGTGTGAGGACTGTGTTCGACGATTAGCGACCAACCCTTCTTAAGTGGCAATGTCGCGGATTTCATGGCCTGATGGTCTGTCCATGCTATGGGCGATTTAGAAGCCATCGACTATGGCGTTTTTTCTCAACCGAAAAAAGTCTTTTTTGCATAAGATAGCAGAAGATTTAATAGTATAAAACAAAACGATTAATGAGACAGCTCTGGTTGCAAAGAACGCCCTGCGATGTTGTGGATATCCGCACATTGGTTCTACTGCTCATTTGTTTTTTTAGGTTTCGGTATTCTGAGTAGTATCTATAACGGGATTCGGTTTTTAAGTTCGTATTTCATTCTTCCAGTAATTCTTTCGCTCATTCATTCGTTCGTTCGTTCGTTTGCGCGCTGGTTTATTTGTTCGCTCAGTGGCTTTTACTTACAATTTCCAGGCTCTACGTTTGTATAAAAAAGTTAGGTAAGAAGGAAAATGCAATCATATCTGGTGTGCCATGTCTGAGCCAAAGCGGTTACCGTACAGAAACTCATTACATGCAATGCTTCAGCTGACCGCTACATTAAAAGTTAGCCATGTCGACAATGAAGGCAAAAATGCTCTAGACACTGTGTGAAAATAACTGCCAACATATCAACTCAGCGACAATTCTGATGTTTCTTCTTTGCAGTTTCCGTCCGATTCCCTGATCTCTATCTTGCTCAACAGGAGTCTTATCTCTAACGCCAGAGCAAAGCACTAGCCACAACCGCAGTTTGACAGACTTCAAACCAGCCAGATTGTTTGCAGCCACACGTAAGACTATCATTGAATACCAACGCCAATGAGAAAGTCGGTTGAGGCACCTGTGTCAACCAGGACAGGAAATGCAGCAACTCTGCATCCCATGCAGGCAGTGCACATGCCGGCAGCTCAGCCTGCCTGTTTCTAGAGGAAACTTTCCTCACACACAAACACACTCCAGGCTGGCATTCGAGGGGCTGATCGTCATTTCAGAAAGGTCAAAGGTAGCGAGAGGCCCCGCAAAAATAACTGAACTCAAAAGGAAGTCAATATAGAGGAGGAATTGTTGTTCAATGATACAGATTAAGTCTCGATGTAATTGCTCTCTCTCTCTCTCTCTCTCTCTCTCTCTCTCTCTCTCTCTCTCTCTCTCTCTCTCTCTTCTCTCTGGGTTTTTCTCTCTGATTCTGTTTTCTCTCTGATTATCGTTTTTTATCTCTCTGTTTCAATATTTCTCTCTCTCTCAAAATTGGTAGTCACAACAGAATAATGCTATCTTTGAAATATGTTGTCAACAAATTTGGCAGTGACTGTTACCCAAGTTGACCTGGCAAAAAGGGCAAAAAGCAGCTCTTCCTTTGGTGAAAAAATCAATAAAGAGAATTTCCCATGTTACTCTTGAGGTATCCTTCAAACTTGTGAAAACAAGATTCAACAATAGAACCGAGGTATGGAGGATGGAAGACTAAAATGACATGAAAATATTCATTTGAATGCCATATGTTCTAAATGTAACAAACCATATCCCAATTATGATGGTTTATGGAGAAGCAAGACGGTTCTCCCAGCTTATAAAAGCATTAGATACTGGATGAAGATTCTTAATATGAAAGATTGTCTGTTATCAAACCATGTTTATAGGATGCAGGGAAATTCACCTATCTGCTTTCCATGGTTTGTAGGCATACAAAAAGTACTACTTGAACATGATTTTGGAAATACGTGGGAGATTCAGAGTGTGGAAAATGACGGGAGGTTCTTGAAAATGTTGAAAGGAAAATTGCTGACTAAAGTTTGCCAGGAATGAAGAGCAAGATTGGAAGGGAGTGACAGATTCGTATTCTATAAAGAAAAGTAAATATGACCTGGAGCCAAAGGCTTTTTGTACATTACTGACAAAAAACCTTGCGGGAATGTTTTTAGTGGTATTAGACTGGCCATAACTTATTTATCTACCCACACAATCAGGTAAAAGAATGTCCACTGTACAGGAAGACGAGGATGAAACACATTGTGTTCTTACTTGCCTCGCCTCAATTAATTTGCGACTGAGGTGCCTTGTACAGCACATGAACCAAAAATAGTTATATTGTACCACTTCTTTCTTCGAGTAATCCACATATTGTCAAATCAGTAAGAATCTTTTTTGAAAGCATTTACAAACAGAAGTGAGCCTGTAAACTCTGTAGAAACAGACGAATTATTCTCATTATGTGCGTATTGTAATATTGTGTGTAATCAAAGTGTCATAAGTCTGGACTCGTCTAAAAATAATGGGCCAGTAGCCTGATCAAATAAACTTGTTCGTTTCTTCGTCCGTTCGTTCGTTCCTTCCTTCTCCACCTCTCTCTCTCCTTCACCGCCTCTCTCTGTCTCCCTCTCTCTCTCTCTCTCTCTCTCTCT